>JAUIMM010001511.1:0-172999 GCA_031769625.1 Taudactylus pleione | reverse complement strand
AATTGGTGCTGTAACCCCCAAAGTACACTACAAACCAAAAAAAATTTTTTTTCTGTGATTGTGAATTGTGTGCGCAGTAGACGCACGTGCATCAACAAAGTAGTGCCAAGCGTGCGCCTGTGTCATAAGTAAAGGGCCAGCTGGCTTGACCGTTAAAGGGTCCTGTAACCCCCAAAGTACACTCCAAACCAAAAAAATATATTTTTTCTGTGTTTGTGAATTGGGGTGCGCAGTAGCCGCACGTGCATCAACAAAGTAGTGCCAAGCGTGCGCCTGTGTCATAAGTAAAGGGCCGGCTGGCTTGACCATTAAAGGGTGCTGTAACCCCCAAAGTACACTCCAAACCAAATAACAAAATATTTTTTCTGTGTTTGTGAATTGTGTTCGCAGTAGCCGCACGTGCATCAACAAAGTAGTGCCAAGCGTGCGCCTGTGTCATAAGTAAAGGGCCGGCTGGCTTGACTGTTAAGGGTGCTGTAACCCCCAAAGTACACTCCAAACCAAATAACAAAATATTTTTTCTGTGTTTGTGAATTGTGTGCACAGTAGCCGTACGTGCATCAACAAAGTAGTGCCAAGCGTGCGCCTGTGTCATAAGTAAAAGGCCAGCTGGCTTGACAGTTAAAGGGTGCTGTAACCCCCAAAGTACACTCCAAACCAAAAAAATATATATATTTTCTGTGTTTGTAAATTGTGTGCGCAGTAGCCGCACGTGCATCATCAAAGTATTGCCAAGCGTGCACCTGTTTCATAACTAAAGGGCCAGCTGGCTTGACCGTTAAAGGGTGCTGTAACCCCCAAAGTACACTCCAGTCCAAACCAAAAAAAATATATTTTCTGTGTTAGTGAATTGTGTGCGCAGTAGCCGCACATGCATCAACAAAGTAGTGCCAAGAGTGCGCCTGTGTCATAAGTAAAGGGCCGGCTGGCTTGACCGTTAAAGGGTGCTGTAACCCCCAAAGTAAACTCCAAACCCAAAAAAAAATATTTTCTGTGTTTGTGAATTGTGTGCGCAGTAGCTGCACGTGCATCAACAAAGTAGTGCCAAGTGTGCACCTGTGTCATAAGTAAAGGGCCGGCTGGCTTGACCGTTAAAGGGTGCTGTAACCCCCAAAGTACACTCCAAACCAAAAAAATATATATTTTCTGTGTTTGTGAATTGTGTGCGCAGAAGCCGCACGTGCATCAACATAGTAGTGCCAAGCATGCGCCTGTGTCATAAGTAAAGGGCTGGCTGGCTTGACCGTTAAAGGCTGCTGTAACCCCCAAAGTACACTCCAGTCAAAACCAAAAGAAATTTTTTTTCTATGTTTGCGAATTGTGTGCGCAGTAGCCGCACGTGCATTAACAATGTAGTGCCAAGCGTGCGCCTGTGTCATAAGTAAAGGGCCAGCTGGCTTGACCGTTAAAGGGTGCTGTAACCCCCAAAGTACACTCCAAACCAAATAACAAAATATTTTTTCTGTGTTTGTGAATTGTGGTGCGCAGTAGCCGCACGTGCATCAACAAAGTAGTGCCAAGCGTGCGCCTGTGTCATAAGTAAAGGGCCGGCTGGCTTGACCGTTAAAGGGTGCTGTAACCCCCAAAGTACACTCCAAACAAAAAAAAAAATATTTTCTGTGTTTGTGAATTGTGTGCGCAGTAGCCTCACGTGCATCAACAAAGTAGTGCCAAGCGTGCGCCTGTGTCATAAGTAAAGGGCCAGCTGGCTTGACCGTTAAAGGGTGCTGTAACCCCCAAAGTACACTCCAGTCCAATCCAAAAAAAAATAATATTTTCTGTGTTTGTGAATTGTGTGCGCAGTAGCCGCACGTGCATCAACAAAGTAGTGCCAAGCGTGCGCCTTTGTCATAAGTAAAGGGCCAGCTGGCTTGACCATTAAAGGGTTCTGTAACCCCCAAAATAAACTCCAAACCAAAAAAAAAATATTTTCTGTGTTTGTGAATTGTGTGCGCAGTAGCCGCACGTGCATCAACAAAGTAGTGCCAAGCGTGCGCCTGTGTCATAAGTAAAGGGCCGGCTGGCTTGACCGTTAAAGGGTGCAGTAACACCCAAAATACACTCCAAACCAAAAAAATATATATTTTCTGTGTTTGTGAATTGTGTGCGCCGTAGCCGCAGGTGCATCAACATAGTAGTGCCAAGCGTGCGCCTGTGTCATAAGTAAAGGGCTGGCTGGCTTGACCGTTAAAGGGTGCTGTATCCCCCAAAGTACACTCCAGTCCAAACCAAAAGAAATTTTTTTTCTGTGTTTGCGAATTGTGTGCGCAGTAGTCCCACGTGCATCAACAATGTAGTGCCAAGCGTGCGCCTGTGTCATAAGTCAAGCGCCAGCTGGCTTGACCGTTAAAGGGTGCTGTAACCCCGAAAGTACACTCCAAACTAAATAACAAAATATTTTTTCTGTGTTTGTGAATTGTGTGCGCAGCAGCCGCACGTGCATCAACAAAGTAGTGCCAAGCGTGCGCCTGTGTCATAAGTAAAGGGCCGGCTGGCTTGAATGTTAAAGGGTGCTGTAACCCCCAAAGTACACTCCAAACCAAAAAAATATATATTTTCTGTGTTTGTGAATTGTGTGCGCCGAAGCCGCACGTGCATCAACATAGTAGTGCCAAGCGTGCGCCTGTGTCATAAGTAAAGGGCTGGCTGGCTTGACCGTTAAAGGGTGCTGTATCCCCCAAAGTACACTCCAGTGCAAACCAAAAGATTTTTTTTTTTCTGTGTTTGCGAATTGTGTGCGCAGTAGCCGCACGTGCATCTACAATGTAGTGCCAAGCGTGCGCCTGTGTCATAAGTAAAGGGCCAGCTGGCTTGACAGTTAAAGGGTGCTGTAACCCCCAAAGTACACTCCAAACCAAATAACAAAACATTTTTTCTGTGTTTGTGAATTGTGTGCGCAGTAGCAGCACGTGCATCAACAAAGTAGTGCCAAGCGTGCGCCTGTGTCATAAGTAAAGGGAACGGCTGGCTTGACCGTTAAAGGGTGCTGTAACCCCCAAAGTACACTCCAAACCAAAAAAAATATATTTTCTGTGTTTGTGAATTGTGTGCGCAGTAGCCGCACGTGCATCATCAAAGTAGTGCCAAGCGTGCGCCTGTGTCATAAGTAAAGGGCCGGCTAGCTTGATCGTTAAAGGGTGCTGTAACCCCCAAAGTACACTCCAAACCCCCAAAAAAAATATTTTCTGTGTTTGTGAATTGTGTGCGCAGTAGCCGCACGTGCATCAACAAAGTAGTGCCAAGCGTGCGCCTGTGTCATAAGTAAAGGCTGGCTGGCTTGACCATTAAAGGGTGCTGTAACCCCCAAAGTACACTCCAGTCCAAACCAAAATAAAATATATTTTCTGTGTTTGTGAATTGTGTGCGCAGTAGCCGCACGTGCATCAACAAAGTAGTGCCAAGCGTGCGCCTGTGTCATAAGTAAAGGGCCAGCTGGCTTGACCGTTAAAGGGTGCTGTAACCCCAAAGTACACTCCAAACCAAAAAAATATATATATTTTCTGTGTTTGTGAATTGTGTGCGTAGTAGCCACACGTGCATCAACAAAGTAGTGCCAAGCATGCGCCTGTGTCATAAGTAAAGGGATGGCTGGCTTGACCATTAAAGGGTGCTGTAACCCCCAAAGTACACTCCAAACCAAATAACAAAATATTTTTCCTGTGTTTGTGAATTGTGGTGCGCAGTAGCCGCACGTGCATCAACAAAGTAGTGCCAAGCGTGCGCCTGTGTCATAAGTAAAGGGCCGGCTGCTTGACCGTTAAAGGGTGCTGTAACCCCCAAAGTACACTACAAACCAAAAAAAAAAATATTTTCTGTGTTTGTGAATTGTGTGCGCAGTAGCCGCACGTGCATCAACAAAGTAGTGCCAAGCGTGCGCCTGTGTCATAAGTAAAGGGCCGGCTGGCTTGACCGTTAAAGGGTGCTGTAACCCCCAAAGTACACTCCAGTCCAAACCCAAAGAAAATTTTTTTCTGTGTTTGTGAGTTGTGTGCGCAGTAGCCACACGTGCATCAACAAAGTAGTGCCAAGCGTGCGCCTGTGTCATAAGTAAAGGGCCAGCTGGCTTGACCGTTAAAGGGTGCTGTAACCCCCAAAGTACACTCCAAACTAAATAACAAAATATTTTTCCTGTGTTTGTGAATTGTGTGCGCAGTAGACACACGTGCATCAACAAAGTAGTGCCATGCGTGCGCCTGTGTCATAAGTAAAGGGCCAGCTTGCTTGACCGTTAAAGGGTGCTGTAACCCCCAAAGTACACTCCAAACCAAATAACAAAATATTTTTTCTGTGTTTGTGAATTGTGTGCGCAGTAGCCGCACGTGCAGCAACAAAGTAGTGCCAAGCGAGCGCCTTTGTCATAAGTAAAGGGCCGGCTGGCTTGACCGTTAAAGGGTGCTGTAACCCCCAAAGTACACTCCAAACCTAATAACAAAATATTTTTTCTGTGTTTCTGAATTGTGGTGCGCAGTAGCCGCACGTGCATCAACAAAGTAGTGCCAAGCGTGCGCCTGTGTCATAAGTAAAGGGCCAGCTGGCTTGACCGTTAAAGGGTGCTGTAACCCCCAAAGTACACTCCAAACCAAAAAAATATATATATTTTCTGTGTTTGTGAATTGTGTGCGCAGTAGCCGCACGTGCATCAACAAAGTAGTGCCAAGCGTGTGCCTGTGTCATAAGTAAAGGGCTGGCTGGCTTGACCGTTAAAGGGTGCTGTAACCCCCAAAGTACACTCCAGTCCAAACCAAAAAAAAAAATATTCTCTGTGTTTGTGAATTGTGTGCGCAGTAGCCACACATGCATCAACAAAGTAGTGCCAAGCGTGCGCCTGTGTCATAAGTAAAGGGCCAGCTGGCTTGACCATTAAAGGGTGCTGTAACCCCCAAAGTACACTCCAAACCAAATAACAAAATATTTTTTCTGTGTTTGTGAATTGTGTGCGCAGTAGCCGCACGTGCATCAACAAAGTAGTGCCAAGCGTGCGCCTGTGTCATAAGTAAAGGGCCGGCTGGCTTGACCGTTAAAGGGTGCTGTAACCCCCAATGTACACTACAAACCAACTAACAAAATATTTCTTCTGTGTTTGTGAATTGTGTGTGCAGTAGCTGCACGTGTATCAACAAAGTAGTGCCAAGCGTGCACCTGTGTCATAAGTAAAGGGCCAATTTGCTTGACCGTTAAAGGGTGCTGTAACCCCAAAGTACACTCCAAACCAAAAAAAAAAAAATTTTCTGTGTTTGTGAATTGTGTGCGCAGTAGCCGCACGTGCATCAACAAAGTAGTCCCAAGCGTGCGCCTGTGTCATAAGTAAAGGGCCAGCTGGCTTGACCGTTAAAGGGTGCTGTAACCCCCAAAGTACACTCCAGTCCAATCCAAAAAAAAAAATATTTTCTGTGTTTGTGAATTGTGTGCGCAGTAGCGGCACGTGCATCAACAAAGTAGTGGCAAGCGTGCGCCTGTGTCATAAGTAAAGGGCCGGCTGGCTTGACCATTAAAGGGTGCTGTAACCCCCAAAGTACACTACAAACCAAAAAAAAAATATTTTCTGTGATTGTGAATTGTGTGCGCAGTAGACGCACGTGCATCAACAAAGTAGTGCCAAGCGTGCGCCTGTGTCATAAGTAAAGGGCCAGCTGGCTTGACCGTTAAATGGTGCTGCAACCCCCAAAGTACACTCCAAACCAAAAAAATATATTTTTTCTGTGTTTGTGAATTGGCTGTGCGCAGTAGCCGCACGTGCATCAACAAAGTAGTGCCAAGCGTGCGCCTGTGTCATAAGTAAAGGGCCGGCTGGCTTGACCGTTAAAGGGTGCTGTAACCCCCAAAGTACACTCCAAACCAAATAACAAAATATTTTTTCTGTGTTTGTGAATTGTGTTCGCAGTAGCCGCACGTGCATCAACAAAGTAGTGCCAAGCGTGCGCCTGTGTCATAAGTAAAGGGCCAGCTGGCTTGACTGTTAAAGGGTGCTGTAACCCCCAAAGTACACTCCAAACCAAATAACAAAATATTTTTTCTGTGTTTGTGAATTGTGTGCACAGTAGCCGTACGTGCATCAACAAAGTAGTGCCAAGCGTGCGCCTGTGTCATAAGTAAAAGGCCAGCTGGCTTGACAGTTAAAGGGTGCTGTAACCCCCAAAGTACACTCCAAACCAAAAAAATATATATATTTTCTGTGTTTGTAAATTGTGTGCGCAGTAGCCGCACGTGCATCATCAAAGTATTGCCAAGCGTGCACCTGTTTCATAACTAAAGGGCCAGCTGGCTTGACCGTTAAAGGGTGCTGTAACCCCCAAAGTACACTCCAGTCCAAACCAAAAAAAAATATTTTCTGTGTTAGTGAATTGTGTGCGCAGTAGCCGCACATGCATCAACAAAGTAGTGCCAAGAGTGCGCCTGTGTCATAAGTAAAGGGCCGGCTGGCTTGACCGTTAAAGGGTGCTGTAACCCCCAAAGTAAACTCCAAACCCAAAAAAAATATTTTCTGTGTTTGTGAATTGTGTGCGCAGTAGCTGCACGTGCATCAACAAAGTAGTGCCAAGCGTGCGCCTGTGTCATAAGTAAAGGGCCGGCTGGCTTGACCATTAAAGGGTGCTGTAACCCCCAAAGTAAACTCCAAACCAAAAAAATATATATTTTCTGTGTTTGTGAATTGTGTGCGCAGTAGCCGCACGTGCATCAACAAAGTAGTGCCAAGCGTGCGCCTGTGTCATAAGTAAAGGGCCGGCTGGCTTGACCGTTAAAGGGTGCTGTAACCCCCAAAGTACACTCCAAACCAAATAACAAAATATTGTTTTTGTGTTTGTGAATTGTGTGCGCAGTAGCCGCACGTGCATCAACAAAGTAGTGCCAAGCGTGCGCCTGTGTCATAAGTAAAGGGCCAGCTCGCTTGACCGTTAAAGGGTGCTGTAACCCCCAAAGTACAATCCAAACCAAAAAAATATATATATTTTTTGTGTTTGTGAATTGTTGTGCGCAGTAGCCGCACGTGCTTCAACAAAGTAGTGCCAAGCGTGCGCCTGTGTCAAAAGTAAAGGGCTGGCTCGCTTGACCGTTAAAGGGTGCTGTAACCCCCAAAGTACACTCCAGTCCAAACCAAAAAAAAAATATTATCTGTGTTTGTGAATTGTGTGCGCAGTAGCCGCACGTGCATCAACAAAGTAGTGCCAAGCGTGCGCCTGTGTCATAAGTAAAGGGCCGGCTGGCTAGACCATTAAAGGGTGCTGTAACCCCCAAAGTACACTCCAAACCAAATAACAAAATATTTTTCCTGTGTTTGTGAATTGTGTGCGCAGTAGCCGCACGTGCATCAACAAAGTAGTGCCATGCGTGCGCCTGTGTCATAAGTAAAGGGCCAGCTGGCTTGACCGTTAAAGGGTGCTGTAACCCCCAAAGTACACTCCAAACCAAATAACAAAATATTTTTTCTGTGTTTGTGAATTGTGTGCGCAGTAGCCGCACGTGCATCAACAAAGTAGTGCCAAGCGAGCGCCTTTGTCATAAGTAAAGGGCCGGCTGGCATGACCGTTAAAGGGTGCTGTAACCCCCAAAGTACACTCCAAACCTAATAACAAAATATTTTTTCTGTGTTTCTGAATTGTGTGCGCAGTAGCCGCACGTGCATCAACAAAGTAGTGCCAAGCGTGCGCCTGTGTCATAAGTAAAGGGCCGGCTGGCTTGACCGTTAAAGGGTGCTGTAACCCCCAAAGTACACTCCAAACCAAAAAAATATATATATTTTCTGTGTTTGTGAATTGTGTGCGCAGTAGCCGCACGTGCATCAACAAAGTAGTGCCAAGCGTGTGCCTGTGTCATAAGTAAAGGGCTGGCTGGCTTGACCGTTAAAGGGTGCTGTAACCCCCAAAGTACACTCCAGTCCAAACCAAAAAAAAAAATATTTTCTGTGTTTGTGAATTGTGTGCGCAGTAGCCGCATGTGCATCAACAAAGTAGTGCCAAGCGTGCGCCTGTGTCATAAGTAAAGGACTGGCTGGCTTGACCATTAAAGGGTGCTGTAACCCCCAAAGTACACTCCATACCAAATAACAAAATATTTTTTCTGTGTTTGTGAATTGTGTGCGCAGTAGCCGCACGTGCATCAACAAAGTAGTGCCAAGCGTGCGCCTGTGTCATAAGTAAAGGGCCGGCTGGCTTGACCGTTAAAGGGTGCTGTAACCCCCAATGTACACTACAAACCAACTAACAAAATATTTCTTCTGTGTTTGTGAATTGTGTGTGCAGTAGCCGCACGTGCATCAACAAAGTAGTGCCAAGCGTGCGCCTGTGTCATAAGTAAAGGGCCGATTGGCTTGACCGTTAAAGGGTGCTGTAACCCCAAAGTACACTCCAAACCAAAAAAAAAATATTTTCTGTGTTTGTGAATTGTTGTGCGCAGTAGCCGCACGTGCATCAACAAAGTAGTGCCAAGCGTGCGCCTGTGTAATAAGTAGAGAGCCGGCTGGCTTGACTGTTAAAGGGTGCTGTAACCCCCAAAGTACACTCCAAACCAAATAACAAAATATTTTTTCTGTGTTTGTGAATTGTGTGCGCAGTAGCCGTACGTGCATCAACAAAGTAGTGCCAAGCGTGCGCCTGTGTCATAAGTAAAAGGCCAGCTGGCTTGACAGTTAAAGGGTGCTGTAACCCCCAAAGTACACTCCAAACCAAAAAAATATATATATTTTCTGTGTTTGTAAATTGTGTGCGCAGTAGCCGCACGTGCATCATCAAAGTATTGCCAAGCGTGCACCTGTTTCATAAGTAAAGGGCCAGCTGGCTTGACCGTTAAAGGGTGCTGTAACCCCCAAAGTACACTCCAGTCCAAACCAAAAAAAAATATTTTCTGTGTTAGTGAATTGTGTGCGCAGTAGCCGCACATGCATCAACAAAGTAGTGCCAAGAGTGCGCCTGTGTCATAAGTAAAGGGCCGGCAGGCTTGACCATTAAAGGGTGCTGTAACCCCCAAAGTACACTCCAAACCAAAAAAAAAATATTTTCTGTGTTTGTGAATTGTGTGCGCAGTAGCCGCACGTGCATCAACAAAGTAGTGCCAAGCGTGCGCCTGTGTCATAAGTAAAGGGCTGGCTGGCTTGACCATTAAAGAGTGCTGTAACCCCCAAAGTACACTCCAGTCCAAACCAAAAAAAAAAATATTTTCTGTGTTTGTGAATTGTGTGCGCAGTAGCTGCACGTGCATCAACAAAGTAGTGCCAAGCGTGCGCCTGTGTCATAAGTAAAGGGCCGGCTGGCTTGACCATTAAAGGGTGCTGTAACCCCCAAAGTATACTCCAAACCAAAAAAATATATATTTTCTGTGTTTGTGAATTGTGTGCGCAGTAGCCGCACGTGCATCAACAAAGTAGTGCCAAGCGTGCGCCTGTGTCATAAGTAAAGGGCCGGCTGGCTTGACCGTTAAAGGGTGCTGTAACCCCCAAAGTACACTCCAAACCAAATAACAAAATATTTTTCCTGTGTTTGTGAATTGTGTGCGCTGTAGCCACACGTGCATCAACAAAGAAGTGTCAAGAGTGCGCCTGTGTCATAAGTAAAGGGCCGGCTGGCTTGACCGTTAAAGGGTGCTGTAACCCCCAAAGTACACTCCAAACCAAATAACAAAATATTGTTTTTGTGTTTGTGAATTGTGTGCGCAGTAGCCGCACGTGCATCAACAAAGTAGTGCCAAGCGTGCGCCTGTGTCATAAGTAAAGGGCCAGCTCGCTTGACCGTTAAAGGGTGCTGTAACCCCCAAAGTACAATCCAAACCAAAAAAATATATATATTTTTTGTGTTTGTGAATTGTGTGCGCAGTAGCCGCACGTGCATCAACAAAGTAGTGCCAAGCGTGCGCCTGTGTCAAAAGTAAAGGGCTGGCTCGCTTGACCGTTAAAGGGTGCTGTAACCCCCAAAGTACACTCCAGTCCAAACCAAAAAAAAAATATTATCTGTGTTTGTGAATTGTGTGCGCAGTAGCCGCACGTGCATCAACAAAGTAGTGCCAAGCGTGCGCCTGTGTCATAAGTAAAGGGCCGGCTGGCTAGACCATTAAAGGGTGCTGTAACCCCCAAAGTACACTCCAAACCAAATAACAAAATATTTTTCCTGTGTTTGTGAATTGTGTGCGCAGTAGCCGCACGTGCATCAACAAAGTAGTGCCATGCGTGCGCCTGTGTCATAAGTAAAGGGCCAGCTGTCTTGACCGTTAAAGGGTGCTGTAACCCCCAAAGTACACTCCAAACCAAATAACAAAATATTTTTTCTGTGTTTGTGAATTGTGTGCGCAGTAGCCGCACGTGCATCAACAAAGTAGTGCCAAGCGAGGGCCTTTGTCATAAGTAAAGGGCCGGCTGGCTTGACCGTTAAAGGGTGCTGTAACCCCCAAAGTACACTCCAAACCTAATAACAAAATATTTTTTCCGTGTTTCTGAATTGTGTGCGCAGTAGCCGCACGTGCATCAACAAAGTAGTGCCAAGCGTGCGCCTGTGTCATAAGTAAAGGGCCGGCTGGCTTGACCGTTAAAGGGTGCTGTAACCCCCAAAGTACACTCCAAACCAAAAAAATATATATATTTTCTGTGTTTGTGAATTGTGTGCGCAGTAGCCGCACGTGCATCAACAAAGTAGTGCCAAGCGTGTGCCTGTGTCATAAGTAAAGGGCTGGCTGGCTTGACCATTAAAGGGTGCTGTAACCCCCAAAGTACACTCCAGTCCAAACCAAAAAAAAAAATATTTTCTGTGTTTGTGAATTGTGTGCGCAGTAGCCGCATGTGCATCAACAAAGTAGTGCCAAGCGTGCGCCTGTGTCATAAGTAAAGGGCTGGCTGGCTTGACCATTAAAGGGTGCTGTAACCCCCAAAGTACACTCCAAACCAAATAACAAAATATTTTTTCTGTGTTTGTGAATTGTGTGCGCAGTAGCCGCACGTGCATCAACAAAGTAGTGCCAAGCGTGCGCCTGTGTCATAAGTAAAGGGCCAGCTGGCTTGACCGTTAAAGGGTGCTGTAACCCCCAATGTACACTACAAACCAACTAACAAAATATTTCTTCTGTGTTTGTGAATTGTGTGTGCAGTAGCCGCACGTGCATCAACACAGTAGTGCCAAGCGTGCGCCTGTGTCATAAGTAAAGGGCCGATTGGCTTGACCGTTAAAGGGTGCTGTAACCCCAAAGTACACTCCAAACCAAAAAAAAAATATTTTCTGTGTTTGTGAATTGTGTGCGCAGTAGCCGCACGTGCATCAACAAAGTAGTGCCAAGCGTGCGCCTGTGTAATAAGTAAAGAGCCGGCTGGCTTGACTGTTAAAGGGTGCTGTAACTCCCAAAGTACACTCCAAACCAAATAACAAAATATTTTTTCTGTGTTTGTGAATTGTGTGCGCAGTAGCCGTACGTGCATCAACAAAGTAGTGCCAAGCGTGCGCCTGTGTCATAAGTAAAAGGCCAGCTGGCTTGACAGTTAAAGGGTGCTGTAACCCCCAAAGTACACTCCAAACCAAAAAAATATATATATTTTCTGTGTTTGTAAATTGTGTGCGCAGTAGCCGCACGTGCATCATCAAAGTATTGCCAAGCGTGCACCTGTTTCATAAGTAAAGGGCCAGCTGGCTTGACCGTTAAAGGGTGCTGTAACCCCCAAAGTACACTCCAGTCCAAACCAAAAAAAAAATATTTTCTGTGTTAGTGAATTGTGTGCGCAGTAGCCGCACATGCATCAACAAAGTAGTGCCAAGAGTGCGCCTGTGTCATAAGTAAAGGGCCGGCTGGCTTGACCATTAAAGGGTGCTGTAACCCCCAAAGTAAACTCCAAACCAAAAAAAAAATATTTTCTGTGTTTGTGAATTGTGTGCGCAGTAGCTGCACGTGCATCAACAAAGTAGTGCCAAGCGTGCGCCTGTGTCATAAGTAAAGGGCCGGCTGGCTTGACCGTTAAAGGGTGCTGTAACCCCCAAAGTACACTCCAAACCAAAAAAAAAAGATTTTCTGTGTTTGTGAATTGTGTGCGCAGTAGCCGCACGTGCATCACAAAGTAGTGCCAAGCGTGCGCCTGTGTCATAAGTAAAGGGCCGGCTGGCTTGACCATTAAAGGGTGCTGTAACCCCCAAAGTACACTCCAGTCCAATCCAAAAAATATAATATTTTCTGTGTTTGTGAATTGTGTGCGCAGTAGCCGCACGTGCATCAACAAAGTAGTGCCAAGCGTGCGCCTTTGTCATAAGTAAAGGGCCAGCTGGCTTGACCGTTAAAGGGTTCTGTAACCCCCAAAATAAACTCCAAACCAAAAAAAAAATATTTTCTGTGTTTGTGAATTGTGTGCGCAGTAGCCGCACGTGCATCAACAAAGTAGTGCCAAGCGTGCGCCTGTGTCATAAGTAAAGGGCCGGCTGGCTTGACCGTTAAAGGGTGCTGTAACCCCCAAAATACACTCCAAACCAAAAAAATATATATTTTCTGTGTTTGTGAATTGTGTGCGCCGAAGCCGCAGGTGCATCAACATAGTAGTGCCAAGCGTGCGCCTGTGTCATAAGTAAAGGGCTGGCTGGCTTGACCATTAAAGGGTGCTGTATCCCCCAAAGTACACTCCAGTCCAAACCAAAAGAAATTTTTTTTCTGTGTTTGCGAATTGTGTGCGCAGTAGCCGCACGTGCATCAACAAAGTAGTGCCAAGCGTGCGCCTGTGTCATAAGTAAAGGGCCGGCTGGCTTGACCGTTAAAGGGTGCTGTAACCCCAAAGTACACTCCAAACCAAAAAAAAAATATTTTCTGTGTTTGTGAATTGTGTGCGCAGTAGCCGCACGTGCATCAACAAAGTAGTGCCAAGCGTGCGCCTGTGTCATAAGTAAAGGGCCGGCTGGCTTGACCATTAAAGGGTGCTGTAACCCCCAAAGTACACTCCAAACCAAATAACAAAATATTTTTTCTGTGTTTGTGAATTGTGTGCGCAGCAGCCGCACGTGCATCAACAAAGTAGTGCCAAGCGTGCGCCTGTGTCATAAGTAAAGGGCCGGCTGGCTTGACCATTAAAGGGTGCTGTAACCCCCAAAGTACACTCCAAACCAAAAAAAAAATATTTTCTGTGTTTGTGAATTGTGTGCGCAGTAGCCGCACGTGCATCAACAAAGTAGTGCCAAGCGTGCGCCTGTGTCATAAGTAAAGGGCCGGCTGGCTTGACCATTAAAGGGTGCTGTAACCCCCAAAGTACACTCCAGTCCAATCCAAAAAAAATAATATTTTCTGTGTTTGTGAATTGTGTGCACAGTAGCCGCACGTGCATCAACAAAGTAGTGCCAAGCGTGCGCCTGTGTCATAAGTAAAAGGCCGGCTGGCTTGACCGTTAAAGGGTGCTGTAACCCCCAAAGTACACTCCAGTCCAAACCAAAAAAAAAATATTTTCTGTGTTTGTGAATTGTGTGCGCAGTAGCAGCACGTGCATCAACAAAGTAGTGCCAAGCGTGCGCCTTTGTCATAAGTAAAGGGCCAGCTGGCTTGACCGTTAAAGGTTTCTGTAACCCCCAAAATAAACTGCAAACCAAAAAAAAAATATTTTCTGTGTTTGTGAATTGTGTGCGCAGTAGCTGCACGTGCATCAACAAAGTAGTGCCAAGCGTGCGCCTGTGTCATAAGTAAAGGGCTGGCTGGCTTGACCGTTAAAGGGTGCTGTATCCCCCAAAGTACACTCCAGTACAAACCAAAAGAAATTTTTTTTCTGTGTTTGCGAATTGTGTGCGCAGTAGCCGCACGTGCATAAACAATGTAATGCCAAGCGTGCGCCTGTGTCATAAGTAAAGGGAATGGCTGGCTTGACCGTTAAAGGGTGCTGTAACCCCCAAAGTACACTCCAAACCAAAAAATATATATTTTCTGTGTTTGTGAATTGTGTGCGCAGTAGCCGCACGTGCATCATCAAAGTAGTGCCAAGCGTGCGCCTGTGTCATAAGTAAAGGGCCGGCTAGCTTGATCGTTAAAGGGTGCTGTAACCCCCAAAGTACATTCCAAACCCCCCCAAAAATATTTTCTGTGTTTGTGAATTGTGTGCGCAGTAGCCGCACGTGCATCAACAAAGTAGTGCCAAGCGTGCGCCTGTGTCATAAGTAAAGGGCTGGCTGGCTTGACCATTAAAGGGTGCTGTAACCCCCAAAGTACACTCCAGTCCAAACCAAAAAAAAATATATTTTCTGTGTTTGTGAATTGTGTGCGCAGTAGCCGCACGTGCATCAACAAAGTAGTGCCAAGCGTGCGCCTGTGTCATAAGTAAAGGGCCAGCTGGCTTGACCGTTAAAGGGTGCTGTAACCCCCAAAGTACACTCCAAACCAAATAACAAAATATTTTTTCTGTGTTTGTGAATTGTGTGCGCAGTAGCCGCACATGCATCAACAAAGTAGTGCCAAGCGTGCGCCTGTGTCATAAGTAAAGGGCCGGCTGGATTGACCGTTAAAGGGTGCTGTAACCCCCAATGTACACTACAAACCAACTAATAAAATATTTCTTCTGTGTTTGTGAATTGTGTGCGCAGTAGCCGCACGTGCATCACAAAGTAGTGCCAAGCGTGCGCCTGTGTCATAAGTAAAGGGCCGGCTGGCTTGACCGTTAAAGGGTGCTGTAACCCCCAAAGTACACTCCAAACCCCCCAAAAAAATATTTTCTGTGTTTGTGAATTGTGTGCGCAGTAGCCGCACGTGCATCAACAAAGTAGTGCCAAGCGTGTGCCTGTGTCATAAGTAAAGGGCTGGCTGGCTTGACCGTTAAAGGGTGCTGTAACCCCCAAAGTACACTCCAGTCCAAACCAAAAAAAAAAATATTTTCTGTGTTTGTGAATTGTGTGCGCAGTAGCCGCATGTGCATCAACAAATTATTGCCAAGCGTGCGCCTGTGTCATAAGTAAAGGGCTGGCTGGCTTGACCATTAAAGGGTGCTGTAACCCCCAAAGTACACTCCAAACCAAATAACAAAATATTTTTTCTGTGTTTGTGAATTGTGTGCGCAGTAGCCGCACGTGCATCAACAAAGTAGTGCCAAGCGTGCGCCTGTGTCATAAGTAAAGGGCCGGCTGGCTTGACCGTTAAAGGGTGCTGTAACCCCCAATGTACACTACAAACCAACTAACAAAATATTTCTTCTGTGTTTGTGAATTGTGTGTGCAGTAGCCGCACATGCATCAACAAAGTAGTGCCAAGCGTGCGCCTGTGTCATAAGTAAAGGGCCGATTGGCTTGACCGTTAAAGGGTGCTGTAACCCCAAAGTACACTCCAAACCAAAAAAAAAATATTTTCTGTGTTTGTGAATTGTGTGCGCAGTAGCCGCACGTGCATCAACAAAGTAGTGCCAAGCGTGCGCCTGTGTCATAAGTAAAGGGCCAGCTGGCTTGACCGTTAAAGGGTGCTGTAACCCCCAAAGTACACTCCAAACCAAATAACAAAATATTTTTTCTGTGTTTGTGAATTGTGTGCGCAGTAGCCGCACATGCATCAACAAAGTAGTGCCAAGCGTGCGCCTGTGTCATAAGTAAAGGGCCGGCTGGATTGACCGTTAAAGGGTGCTGTAACCCCCAATGTACACTACAAACCAACTAATAAAATATTTCTTCTGTGTTTGTGAATTGTGTGCGCAGTAGCCGCACGTGCATCACAAAGTAGTGCCAAGCGTGCGCCTGTGTCATAAGTAAAGGGCCGGCTGGCTTGACTGTTAAAGGGTGCTGTAACCCCCAAAGTACACTCCAAACCCCCCAAAAAAATATTTTCTGTGTTTGTGAATTGTGTGCGCAGTAGCCGCACGTGCATCAACAAAGTAGTGCCAAGCGTGCGCCTGTGTCATAAGTAAAGGGCTGGCTGGCTTGACCATTAAAGAGTGCTGTAACCCCCAAAGTACACTCCAGTCCAAACCAAAAAAAAAAATATTTTCTGTGTTTGTGAATTGTGTGCGCAGTAGCTGCACGTGCATCAACAAAGTAGTGCCAAGCGTGCGCCTGTGTCATAAGTAAAGGGCCGGCTGGCTTGACCATTAAAGGGTGCTGTAACCCACAAAGTAAACTCCAAACCAAAAAAATATATATTTTCTGTGTTTGTGAATTGTGTGCGCAGTAGCCGCACGTGCATCAACAAAGTAGTGCCAAGCGTGCGCCTGTGTCATAAGTAAAGGGCCGGCTGGCTTGACCGTTAAAGAGTGCTGTAACCCCCAAAGTACACTCCAAACCAAATAACAAAATATTTTTCCTGTGTTTGTGAATTGTGTGCGCAGTAGCCACACGTGCATCAACAAAGAAGTGTCAAGCGTGCGCCTGTGTCATAAGTAAAGGGCCGGCTGGCTTGACCGTTAAAGGGTGCTGTAACCCCCAAAGTACACTCCAAACCAAATAACAAAATATTGTTTTTGTGTTTGTGAATTGTGTGCGCAGTAGCCGCACGTGCATCAACAAAGTAGTGCCAAGCGTGCGCCTGTGTCATAAGTAAAGGGCCACCTCGCTTGACCGTTAAAGGGTGCTGTAACCCCCAAAGTACAATCCAAACCAAAAAAATATATATATTTTTTGTGTTTGTGAATTGTGTGCGCAGTAGCCGCACGTGCATCAACAAAGTAGTGCCAAGCGTGCGCCTGTGTCAAAAGTAAAGGGCTGGCTCGCTTGACCGTTAAAGGGTGCTGTAACCCCCAAAGTACACTCCAGTCCAAACCAAAAAAAAAATATTATCTGTGTTTGTGAATTGTGTGCGCAGTAGCCGCACGTGCATCAACAAAGTAGTGCCAAGCGTGCGCCTGTGTCATAAGTAAAGGGCCGGCTGGCTAGACCATTAATGGGTGTTGTAACCCCCAAAGTACACTCCAAACCAAATAACAAAATATTTTTCCTGTGTTTGTGAATTGTGTGCGCAGTAGCCGCACGTGCATCAACAAAGTAGTGCCATGCGTGCGCCTGTGTCATAAGTAAAGGGCCAGCTGGCTTGACCGTTAAAGGGTGCTGTAACCCCCAAAGTACACTCCAAACCAAATAACAAAATATTTTTTCTGTGTTTGTGAATTGTGTGCGCAGTAGCCGCACGTGCATCAACAAAGTAGTGCCAAGCGAGCGCCTTTGTCATAAGTAAAGGGCCGGCTGGCTTGACCGTTAAAGGGTGCTGTAACCCCCAAAGTACACTCCAAACCTAATAACAAAATATTTTTTCTGTGTTTCTGAATTGTGTGCGCAGTAGCCGCACGTGCATCAACAAAGTAGTGCCAATCGTGCGCCTGTGTCATAAGTAAAGGGCCGATTGGCTTGACCGTTAAAGGGTGCTGTAACCCCAAAGTACACTCCAAACCAAAAAAAAAATATTTTCTGTGTTTGTGAATTGTGTGCGCAGTAGCCGCACGTGCATCAACAAAGTAGTGCCAAGCGTGCGCCTGTGTAATAAGTAAAGAGCCGGCTGGCTTGACTGTTAAAGGGTGCTGTAACCCCCAAAGTACACTCCAAACCAAATAACAAAAAATTTTTTCTGTGTTTGTGAATTGTGTGCGCAGTAGCCGTACGTGCATCAACAAAGTAGTGCCAAGCGTGCGCCTGTGTCATAAGTAAAAGGCCAGCTGGCTTGACAGTTAAAGGGTGCTGTAACCCCCAAAGTACACTCCAAACCAAAAAAATATATATATTTTCTGTGTTTGTAAATTGTGTGCGCAGTAGCCGCACGTGCATCATCAAAGTATTGCCAAGCGTGCACCTGTTTCATAAGTAAAGGGCCAGCTGGCTTGACCGTTAAAGGGTGCTGTAACCCCCAAAGTACACTCCAGTCCAAACCAAAAAAAAAATATTTTCTGTGTTAGTGAATTGTGTGCGCAGTAGCCGCACATGCATCAACAAAGTAGTGCCAAGAGTGCGCCTGTGTCATAAGTAAAGGGCCGGCTGGCTTGACCATTAAAGTGTGCTGTAACCCCCAAAGTAAACTCCAAACCAAAAAAAAAATATTTTCTGTGTTTGTGAATTGTGTGCGCAGTAGCTGCACGTGCATCAACAAAGTAGTGCCAAGCGTGCGCCTGTGTCATAAGTAAAGGGCCGGCTGGCTTGACCGTTAAAGGGTGCTGTAACCCCCAAAGTACACTCCAAACCAAAAAAAAAATATTTTCTGTGTTTGTGAATTGTGTGCGCAGTAGCCGCACGTGCATCACAAAGTAGTGCCAAGCGTGCGCCTGTGTCATAAGTAAAGGGCCGGCTGGCTTGACCGTTAAAGGGTGCTGTAACCCCCAAAGTACACTCCAGTCCAATCCAAAAAATATAATATTTTCTGTGTTTGTGAATTGTGTGCGCAGTAGCCGCACGTGCATCAACAAAGTAGTGCCAAGCGTGCGCCTTTGTCATAAGTAAAGGGCCAGCTGGCTTGACCGTTAAAGGGTTCTGTAACCCCCAAAATAAACTCCAAACCAAAAAAAAAATATTTTCTGTGTTTGTGAATTGTGTGCGCAGTAGCCGCACGTGCATCAACAAAGTAGTGCCAAGCGTGCGCCTGTGTCATAAGTAAAGGGCCGGCTGGCTTGACCGTTAAAGGGTGCTGTAACCCCCAAAATACACTCCAAACCAAAAAAATATATATTTTCTGTGTTTGTGAATTGTGTGCGCCGAAGCCGCAGGTGCATCAACATAGTAGTGCCAAGCGTGCGCCTGTGTCATAAGTAAAGGGCTGGCTGGCTTGACCGTTAAAGGGTGCTGTATCCCCCAAAGTACACTCCAGTCCAAACCAAAAGAATTTTTTTTTCTGTGTTTGCGAATTGTGTGCGCAGTAGCCGCACGTGCATCAACAATGTAATGCCAAGCGTGCGCCTGTGTCATAAGTAAAGCGCCAGCTGGCTTGACCGTTAAAGGGTGCTGTAACCCCCAAAGTACACTCCAAACCAAATAACAAAATATTTTTTCTGTGTTTGTGAATTGTGTGCGCAGCAGCCGCACGTGCATCAACAAAGTAGTGCCAAGCGTGCGCCTGTGTCATAAGTAAAGGGCCGGCTGGCTTGACCGTTAAAGGGTGCTGTAACCCCCAAAGTACACTCCAAACCAAAAAAAAAATATTTTCTGTGTTTGTGAATTGTGTGCGCAGTAGCCGCACGTGCATCAACAAAGTAGTGCCAAGCGTGCGCCTGTGTCATAAGTAAAGGGCCGGCTGGCTTGACCATTAAAGGGTGCTGTAACCCCCAAAGTACACTCCAGTCCAATCCAAAAAAAATAATATTTTCTGTGTTTGTGAATTGTGTGCGCAGTAGCCGCAGGTGCATCAACAAAGTAGTGCCAAGCGTGCGCCTGTGTCATAAGTAAAAGGCCGGCTGGCTTGACCGTTAAAGGGTGCTGTAACCCCCAAAGTACACTCCAGTCCAAACCAAAAAAAAAATATTTTCTGTGTTTGTGAATTGTGTGCGCAGTAGCCGCACGTGCATCAACAAAGTAGTGCCAAGCGTGCGCCTTTGTCATAAGTAAAGGGCCAGCTGGCTTGACCGTTAAAGGTTTCTGTAACCCCCAAAATAAACTCCAAACCAAAAAAAAAATATTTTCTGTGTTTGTGAATTGTGTGCGCAGTAGCCGCACGTGCATCAACAAAGTAGTGCCAAGCGTGCGCCTGTGTCATAAGTAAAGTGCTGGCTGGCTTGACCGTTAAAGGGTGCTGTATCCCCCAAAGTACACTCCAGTACAAACCAAAAGAAATTTTTTTTCTGTGTTTGCGAATTGTGTGCGCAGTAGCCGCACGTGCATAAACAATGTAGTGCCAAGCGTGCGCCTGTGTCATAAGTAAAGGGAACGGCTGGCTTGACCGTTAAAGGGTGCTGTAACCCCCAAAGTACACTCCAAACCAAAAAATATATATTTTCTGTGTTTGTGAATTGTGTGCGCAGTAGCCGCACGTGCATCATCAAAGTAGTGCCAAGCGTGCGCCTGTGTCATAAGTAAAGGGCCGGCTAGCTTGATCGTTAAAGGGTGCTGTAAACCCCAAAGTACACTCCAAACCCCCCAAAAAAATATTTTCTGTGTTTGTGAATTGTGTGCGCAGTAGCCGCACGTGCATCAACAAAGTAGTGCCAAGCGTGCGCCTGTGTCATAAGTAAAGGGCTGGCTGGCTTGACCATTAAAGGTGCTGTAACCCCCAAAGTACACTCCAGTCCAAACCAAAAAAATATATATTTTCTGTGTTTGTGAATTGTGTGCGCAGTAGCCGCACGTGCATCAACAAAGTAGTGCCAAGCGTGCGCCTGTGTCATAAGTAAAGGGCCAGCTGGCTTGACCGTTAAAGGGTGCTGTAACCCCCAAAGTACACTCCAAACCAAATAACAAAATATTTTTTCTGTGTTTGTGAATTGTGTGCGCAGTAGCCGCACATGCATCAACAAAGTAGTGCCAAGCGTGCACCTGTGTCATAAGTAAAGGGCCGGCTGGATTGACCGTTAAAGGGTGCTGTAACCCCCAATGTACACTACAAACCAACTAATAAAATATTTCTTCTGTGTTTGTGAATTGTGTGTGCAGTTTCAGCACGTGCATCAACAAAGTAGTGCCAAGCGTGCGCCTGTGTCATAAGTAAAGGGCCGATTGGCTTGACCGTTAAAGGGTGCTGTAACCCCAAATTACACTCCAAACCAAAAAAAAAAATATTTTCTGTGTTTGTGAATTGTGTGCGCAGTAGCCGCACGTGCATCAACAAAGTAGTGCCAAGTGTGCGCCTGTGTAATAAGTAAAGGGCCGGCTGGCTTGACCGTTAAAGGGTGCTGTAACCCCCAAAGTACACTCCAAACCAAAAAAAAAATATTTTCTGTGTTTGTGAATTGTGTGCGCAGTAGCAGCACGTGCATCAACAAAGAAGTGCCAAGCGTGCACCTGTGTCATAAGTAAAGGGCCCGCTGGCTTGACTGTTAAAGGGTGCTGTAACCCCCAAAGTACACTCCAAACCAAAAAAATATATATTTTCTGTGTTTGTGAATTGTGTGCGCAGTAGCTGCACGTGCATCAACAAAGTAGTCCCAAGCATGCGCCTGTGTCATAAGTAAAGGACCGGCTGGCTTGACCGTTAATGGGTGCTGTAACCCCCAAAGTACACTCCAGTTCAATCCAAAAAAAATAATATTTTCTGTGTTTGTGAATTGTGTGCGCAGTAGCGGCACGTGCATCAACAAAGTAGTGGCAAGCGTGCGCCTGTGTCATAAGTAAAGGGCCAGCTGGCTTGACCATTAAAGGGTGCTGTAACCCCCAAAGTACACTCCAAACCAAAAAAAAAAAAATTTTCTGTGATTGTGAATTGTTTGCGCAGTAGACGCACGTGCATCAACAAAGTAGTGCCAAGCGTGCGCCTGTGTCATAAGTAAAGGGCCGGCTGGCTTGACCGTTAAAGGGTGCTGTATCCCCCAAAGTACACTCCAAACCAAAAAAATATATTTTTTCTGTGTTTGTGAATTGGGTGCGCAGTAGCCGCACGTGCATCAACAAAGTAGTGCCAAGCGTGCGCCTGTGTCATAAGTAAAGGGCCGGCTGGCTTGACCGTTAAAGGGTGCTGTAACCCCCAAAGTACACTCCAAACCAAATAACAAAATATTTTTTCTGTGTTTGTGAATTGTGTGCGCAGTAGCCGCACGTGCATCAACAAAGTAGTGCCAAGCGTGCGCCTGTGTCATAAGTAAAGGGCCAGCTGGCTTGACAGTTAAAGGGTGCTGTAACCCCCAAAGTACACTCCAAACCAAAAAAAATATATATATATTTTCTGTGTTTGTAAATTGTGTGCGCAGTAGCCGCACGTGCATCATCAAAGTATTGCCAAGTGTGCACCTGTGTCATAAGTAAAGGGCCAGCTGGCTTGACCGTTAAAGGTTGCTGTAACCCCCAAAGTAAACTCCAAACCAAAAAAAAAATATTTTCTGTGTTTGTGAATTGTGTGCGCAGTAGCCGCACGTGCATCAACAAAGTAGTGCCAAGCGTGCGCCTGTGTCATAAGTAAAGGGCTGGCTGGCTTGAGCGTTAATGGGTGCTTTAACCCCCAAAGTACACTCCAAACCAAAAAAATATATATTTTCTGTGTTTGTGAATTGTGTGCGCAGAAGCCGCACGTGCATCAACATAGTAGTGCCAAGAGTGCGCCTGTGTCATAAGTAAAGGGCCAGCTGGCTTGACCATTAAAGGGTGCTGTAACCCCCAAAGTACACTCCAGTCCAAACCAAAAGAATTTTTTTTTCTATGTTTGCGAATTGTGTGCGCAGTAGCCGCACGTGCATTAACAATGTAGTGCCAAGCGTGCGCCTGTGTCATAAGTAAAGGGCCGGCTGGCTTGACCGTTAAAGGGTGCTGTAACCCCCAAAGTACACTCCAAACCCCCCCAAAAAATATTTTCTGTGTTTGTGAATTGTGTGCGCTGTAGCAGCACGTGCATCAACAAAGTAGTGCCAAGCGTGCGCCTGTGTCATAAGTAAAGGGCTGGCTGGCTTGACCATTAAAGGGTGCTGTAACCCCCAAAGTACACTCCAGTCCAAACCAAAAAAAAAATAATTTTCTGTGTTTGTGAATTGTGTGCGCAGTAGCCGCACGTGCATCAACAAAGTAGTGCCAAGCGTGCGCCTGTGTCATAAGTAAAGGGCCGGCTGGCTTGACCATTAAAGGGTGCTGTAACCCCCAAAGTAAACTCCAAACCAAAAAAATATATATTTTTTGTGTTTTTTTGAATTGTGTGCGCAGTAGCCGCACGTGCATCAACAAAGTAGTGCCAATTGTGCGCCTGTGTCATAAGTAAAGGGCCAGCTGGCTTGACAGTTAAAGGGTGCTGTAACCCCCAAAGTACACTCCAAATCAAATAACAAAATATTTTTCCTGTGTTTGTGAATTGTGTGCGCAGTAGCCACACGTGCATCAACAAAGTAGTGCCAAGAGTGCGCCTGTGTCATAAGTAAAGGGCCGGCTGGCTTGACCATTAAAGGGTGCTGTAACCCCCAAAGTAAACTCCAAACCAAAAAAAAAATATTTTCTGTGTTTGTGAATTGTGTGCGCAGTAGCTGCACGTGCATCAACAAAGTAGTGCCAAGCGTGCGCCTGTGTCATAAGTAAAGGGCCGGCTGGCTTGACCGTTAAAGGGTGCTGTAACCCCCAAAGTACACTCCAAACCAAAAAAATATATATTTTCTGTGTTTGTGAATTGTGTGCGCAGTAGCCGCACGTGCATCACGAAGTAGTGCCAAGCGTGCGCCTGTGTCATAAGTAAAGGGCCGGCTGGCTTGACCGTTAAAGGGTGCTGTAACCCCCAAAGTACACTCCAGTCCAATCCAAAAAAAATTATATTTTCTGTGTTTGTGAATTGTGTGCGCAGTAGCCGCACGTGCATCAACAAAGTAGTGCCAAGCGTGCGCCTTTGTCATAAGTAAAGGGCCAGCTGGCTTGACCGTTAAAGGGTTCTGTAACCCCCAAAATAAACTCCAAACCAAAAAAAAAATATTTTCTGTGTTTGTGAATTGTGTGCGCAGTAGCCGCACGTGCATCAACAAAGTAGTGCCAAGCGTGCGCCTATGTCATAAGTAAAGGGCCGGCTGGTTTGACCGTTAAAGGGTGCTGTAACCCCCAAAATACACTCCAAACCAAAAAAATATATATTTTCTGTGTTTGTGAATTGTGTGCGCCGAAGCCGCAGGTGCATCAACATAGTAGTGCCAAGCGTGCGCCTGTGTCATAAGTAAAGGGCTGGCTGGCTTGACCGTTAAAGGGTGCTGTATCCCCCAAAGTACACTCCAGTCCAAACCAAAAGAATTTTTTTTTCTGTGTTTGCGAATTGTGTGCGCAGTAGCCGCACGTGCATCAACAATGTAGTGCCAAGCGTGCGCCTGTGTCATAAGTAAAGCGCCAGCTGGCTTGACCGTTAAAGGGTGCTGTAACCCCCAAAGTACACTCCAAACCAAATAACAAAATATTTTTTCTGTGTTTGTGAATTGTGTGCGCAGCAGCCGCACGTGCATCAACAAAGTAGTGCCAAGCGTGCGCCTGTGTCATAAGTAAAGGGCCGGCTGGCTTGACCGTTAAAGGGTGCTGTAACCCCCAAAGTAAACTCCAAACCAAAAAAAAAATATTTTCTGTGTTTGTGAATTGTGTGCGCAGTAGCTGCACGTGCATCAACAAAGTAGTGCCAAGCGTGCGCCTGTGTCATAAGTAAAGGGCCGGCTGGCTTGACCGTTAAAGGGTGCTGTAACCCCCAAAGTACACTCCAAACCAAAAAAAAATATATTTTCTGTGTTTGTGAATTGTGTGCGCAGTAGCCGCACGTGCATCACGAAGTAGTGCCAAGCGTGCGCCTGTGTCATAAGTAAAGGGCCGGCTGGCTTGACCGTTAAAGGGTGCTGTAACCCCCAAAGTACACTCCAGTCCAATCCAAAAAAAATTATATTTTCTGTGTTTGTGAATTGTGTGCGCAGTAGCCGCACGTGCATCAACAAAGTAGTGCCAAGCGTGCGCCTTTGTCATAAGTAAAGGGCCAGCTGGCTTGACCGTTAAAGGGTTCTGTAACCCCCAAAATAAACTCCAAACCAAAAAAAAAATATTTTCTGTGTTTGTGAATTGTGTGCGCAGTAGCCGCACGTGCATCAACAAAGTAGTGCCAAGCGTGCGCCTATGTCATAAGTAAAGGGCCGGCTGGCTTGACCGTTAAAGGGTGCTGTAACCCCCAAAATACACTCCAAACCAAAAAAATATATATTTTCTGTGTTTGTGAATTGTGTGCGCCGAAGCCGCAGGTGCATCAACATAGTAGTGCCAAGCGTGCGCCTGTGTCATAAGTAAAGGGCTGGCTGGCTTGACCGTTAAAGGGTGCTGTATCCCCCAAAGTACACTCCAGTCCAAACCAAAAGAATTTTTTTTTCTGTGTTTGCGAATTGTGTGCGCAGTAGCCGCACGTGCATCAACAATGTAGTGCCAAGCGTGCGCCTGTGTCATAAGTAAAGCGCCAGCTGGCTTGACCGTTAAAGGGTGCTGTAACCCCCAAAGTACACTCCAAACCAAATAACAAAATATTTTTTCTGTGTTTGTGAATTGTGTGCGCAGCAGCCGCACGTGCATCAACAAAGTAGTGCCAAGCGTGCGCCTGTGTCATAAGTAAAGGGCCGGCTG
Source organism: Taudactylus pleione (assembly GCA_031769625.1). Lineage (NCBI taxonomy): Eukaryota > Metazoa > Chordata > Amphibia > Anura > Myobatrachidae > Taudactylus > Taudactylus pleione. Next base: position 147,944 of record JAUIMM010001511.1, on the reverse strand, counting down.
GCTTGACCGTTAAAGGGTGCTGTAACCCCCAAAGTACACTCCAAACCAAAAAAAAAATATTTTCTGTGTTTGTGAATTGTGTGCGCAGTAGCCGCACGTGCATCAACAAAGTAGTGCCAAGCGTGCGCCTGTGTCATAAGTAAAGGGCCGGCTGGCTTGACCGTTAAAGGGTGCTGTAACCCCCAAAGTACACTCCAGTCCAATCCAAAAAAAATAATATTTTCTGTGTTTGTGAATTGTGTGCGCAGTAGCCGCACGTGCATCAACAAAGTAGTGCCAAGCGTGCGCCTGTGTCATAAGTAAAAGGCCGGCTGGCTTGACCGTTAAAGGGTGCTGTAACCCCCAAAGTACACTCCAGTCCAAACCAAAAAAAAAAATATTTTCTGTGTTTGTGAATTGTGTGCGCAGTAGCCGCACGTGCATCAACAAAGTAGTGCCAAGCGTGCGCCTTTGTCATAAGTAAAGGGCCAGCTGGCTTGACCGTTAAAGGGTTCTGTAACCCCCAAAATAAACTCCAAACCAAAAAAAAAATATTTTCTGTGTTTGTGAATTGTGTGCGCAGTAGCCGCACGTGCATCAACAAAGTAGTGCCAAGCGTGCGCCTGTGTCATAAGTAAAGGGCCGGCTGGCTTGACCATTAAAGGGTGCTGTAACCCCCAAAATACACTCCAAACCAAAAAAATATATATTTTCTGTGTTTGTGAATTGTGTGCGCCGAAGCCGCACGTGCATCAACATAGTAGTGCCAAGCGTGCGCCTGTGTCATAAGTAAAGGGCTGGCTGGCTTGACCGTTAAAGGGTGCTGTATCCCCCAAAGTACACTCCAGTACAAACCAAAAGAAATTTTTTTTCTGTGTTTGCAAATTGTGTGCGCAGTAGCCGCACGTGCATCAACAATGTAGTGCCAAGCGTGCGCCTGTGTCATAAGTAAAGGGAACGGCTGGCTTGACCGTTAAAGGGTGCTGTAACCCCCAAAGTACACTCCAAACCAAAAAAAATATATTTTCTGTGTTTGTGAATTGTGTGCGCAGTAGCCGCACGTGCATCATCAAAGTAGTGCCAAGTGTGCGCCTGTGTCATAAGTAAAGGGCCGGCTAGCTTGATCGTTAAAGGGTGCTGTAACCCCCAAAGTACACTCCAAACCCCCCAAAAAAATATTTTCTGTGTTTGTGAATTGTGTGCGCAGTAGCCGCACGTGCATCAACAAAGTAGTGCCAAGCGTGCGCCTGTGTCATAAGTAAAGGGCTGGCTGGCTTGACCATTAAAGGGTGCTGTAACCCCCAAAGTACACTCCAGTCCAAACCAAAAAAATATATATTTTCTGTGTTTGTGAATTGTGTGCGCAGTAGCCGCACGTGCATCAACAAAGTAGTGCCAAGCGTGCGCCTGTGTCATAAGTAAAGGGCCAGCTGGCTTGACCGTTAAAGGGTGCTGTAACCCCCAAAGTACACTCCAAACCAAATAACAAAATATTTTTTCTGTGTTTGTGAATTGTGTGCGCAGTAGCCGCACATGCATCAACAAAGTAGTGCCAAGCGTGCGCCTGTGTCATAAGTAAAGGGCCGGCTGGATTGACCGTTAAAGGGTGCTGTAACACCCAATGTATACTACAAACCAACTAATAAAATATTTCTTCTGTGTTTGTGAATTGTGTGTGCAGTTTCAGCACGTGCATCAACAAAGTAGTGCCAAGCGTGCGCCTGTGTCATAAGTAAAGGGCCGATTGGCTTGACCGTTAAAGGGTGCTGTAACCCCAAATTACACTCCAAACCCAAAAAAAAAATATTTTCTGTGTTTGTGAATTGTGTGCGCAGTAGCCGCACGTGCATCAACAAAGTAGTGCCAAGCGTGCGCCTGTGTAATAAGTAAAGGGCCGGCTGGCTTGACCGTTAAAGGGTGCTGTAACCCCCAAAGTACACTCCAAACCAAAAAAAAAATATTTTCTGTGTTTGTGAATTGTGTGCGCAGTAGCAGCACGTGCATCAACAAAGAAGTGCCAAGCGTGCACCTGTGTCATAAGTAAAGGGCCCGCTGGCTTGACTGTTAAAGGGTGCTGTAACCCCCAAAGTACACTCCAAACCAAAAAAATATATATTTTCTGTGTTTGTGAATTGTGTGCGCAGTAGCTGCACGTGCATCAACAAAGTAGTCCCAAGCATGCGCCTGTGTCATAAGTAAAGGACCGGCTGGCTTGACCGTTAAAGGGTGCTGTAACCCCCAAAGTACACTCCAGTTCAATCCAAAAAAAATAATATTTTCTGTGTTTGCGAATTGTGTGCGCAGTAGCCGCACGTGCATTAACAATGTAGTGCCAAGCGTGCGCCTGTGTCATAAGTAAAGGGCCGGCTGGCTTGACCGTTAAAGGGTGCTGTAACCCCCAAAGTACACTACAAACCCCCCCAAAAAATATTTTCTGTGTTTGTGAATTGTGTGCGCTGTAGCAGCACGTGCATCAACAAAGTAGTGCCAAGCGTGCACCTGTGTCATAAGTAAAGGGCTGGCTGGCTTGACCATTAAAGGGTGCTGTAACCCCCAAAGTACACTCCAGTCCAAACCAAAAAAAAAATAATTTTTGTGTGTTTGTGAATTGTGTGCGCAGTAGCCGCACGTGCATCAACAAAGTAGTGCCAAGCGTGCGCCTGTGTCATAAGTAAAGGGCCGGCTGGCTTGACCATTAAAGGGTGCTGTAACCCCCAAAGTAAACTCCAAAAAAAAAAAATATATATTTTCTGTGTTTGTGAATTGTGTGCGCAGTAGCCGCACGTGCATCAACAAAGTAGTGCCAATTGTGCGCCTGTGTCATAAGTAAAGGGCCAGCTGGCTTGACAGTTAAAGGGTGCTGTAACCCCCAAAGTACACTCCAAATCAAATAACAAAATATTTTTCCTGTGTTTGTGAATTGTGTGCGCAGTAGCCACACGTGCATCAACAAAGAAGTGCCAAGCGTGCGCCTGTGTCATAAGTAAAGGTCCGGCTGGCTTGACCGTTAAAGGGTGCTGTAACCCCCAAAGTACACTCCAAACCAAATAACAAAATATTTTTTTTGTGTTTGTGAATTGTGTGCGCAGTAGCTGCACGTGCATCAACAAAGTAGTGCCAAGCGTGCACCTGTGTCATAAGTAAAGGGCCAGCTGGCTTGACTGTTAAAGGCTGCTGTAACCCCCAAAGTACACTCCAAACCAAAAAAATATATATATTTTCTGTGTTTGTGAATTGTGTGCGCAGTAGCTGCACGTGCATCAACAAAGTAGTGCCAAGCGTGCGCCTGTGTCATAATTAAAGGGCTGGCTGGCTTGACCGTTAAAGGGTGCTGTAACCCCCAAAGTACACTCCAGTCCAAACAAAAAAAAAAATATTATCTCTGTTTGTGAATTGTGTGCGCAGTAGCCGCACGTGCATCAACAAAGTAGTGCCAAGCGTGCGCCTGTGTCATAAGTAAAGGGCCGGCTGGCTTGACTGTTAAAGGGTGCTGTAACCCCCAAAGTACACTCCAAACCAAATAACAAAATATTTTTCCTGTGTTTGTGAATTGTGTGCGCAGTAGCCGCATGTGCATCAACAAAGTAGTGCCAAGCGTGCGCCTGTGTCATAAGTAAAGGGCCGGCTGGCTTGACCATTAAATGGTGCTGTAACCCCCAAAGTACACTACAAACCAAAAAAAAAAATATTTTCTGTGTTTGTGAATTGTGTGCGCAGTAGCCGCACGTGCATCAACAAAGTAGTGCCAAGCGTGCGCCTGTGTCATAAGTAAAGGGCCAGCTGGCTTGACCGTTAAAGGGTGCTGTAACCCCCAAAGTACACTCCAGTCCAAACCAAAAGAAAATTTTTTTCTGTGTTTGTGAATTGTGTGCGCAGTAGCCGCACGTGCATCAACAAGCGTGCGCCTGTGTCATAAGTAAAGGGCCAGCTGGCTTGACCGCTAATGGGTGCTGTAACCCCCAAAGTACACTCCAAACCAAATAACATAATATTTTTCCTGTGTTTGCGAATTGTGTGCGCAGTAGCCGCACGTCCATCAACAATGTAGTGCCAAGCGTGCGCCTGTGTCATAAGTAAAGGGCCAGCTGGCTTGACCGTTAAAGGGTGCTGTAACCCCCAAAGTACACTCCAAACCAAATAACAAAACATTTTTTCTGTGTTTGTGAATTGTGTGCGCAGTAGCAGCAAGTGCATCAACAAAGTAGTGCCAAGCGTGCGCCTGTGTCATAAGTAAAGGGAACGGCTGGCTTGACCGTTAAAGGGTGCTGTAACCCCCAAAGTACACTCCAAACCAAAAAAAATATATTTTCTGTGTTTGTGAATTGTGTGCGCAGTAGCCGCACGTGCATCATCAAAGTAGTGCCAAGCGTGCGCCTGTGTCATAAGTAAAGGGCCGGCTAGCTTGATCGTTAAAGGGTGCTGTAACCCCCAAAGTACACTCCAAACCCCCCAAAAAAATATTTTCTGTGTTTGTGAATTGTGTGCGCAGTAGCCGCACGTGCATCAACAAAGTAGTGCCAAGCGTGCGCCTGTGTCATAAGTAAAGGGCTGGCTGGCTTGACCATTAAAGGGTGCTGTAACCCCCAAAGTACACTCCAGTCCAAACCAAAAAATATATATTTTCTGTGTTTGTGAATTGTGTGCGCAGTAGCCGCACGTGCATCAACAAAGCAGTGCCAAGCGTGCGCCTGTGTCATAAGTAAAGGGCCAGCTGGCTTGACCGTTAAAGGGTGCTGTAAGCCCCAAAGTACACTCCAAACCAAATAACAAAATATTTTTTCTGTGTTTGTGAATTGTGTGCGCAGTAGCCGCACATGCATCAACAAAGTAGTGCCAAGCGTGCGCCTGTGTCATAAGTAAAGGGCTGGCTGGCTTGACCGTTAAAGGGTGCTGTAACCCCCAATGTACACTACAAACCAACTAATAAAATATTTCTTCTGTGTTTGTGAATTGTGTGTGCAGTTTCAGCACGTGCATCAACAAAGTAGTGCCAAGCGTGCGCCTGTGTCATAAGTAAAGGGCCGATTGGCTTGACCGTTAAAGGGTGCTGTAACCCCAAATTACACTCCAAACCAAAAAAAAAAATATTTTCTGTGTTTGTGAATTGTGTGCGCAGTAGCCGCACGTGCATCAACAAAGTAGTGCCAAGCGTGCGCCTGTGTCATAAGTAAAGGGCCCGCTGGCTTGACTGATAAAGGGTGCTGTAACCCCCAAAGTACACTCCAAACCAAAAAAATATATATTTTCTGTGTTTGTGAATTGTGTGCGCAGTAGCCGCACGTGCATCAACAAAGTAGTCCCAAGCATGCGCCTGTGTCATAAGTAAAGGACCGGCTGGCTTGACCGTTAAAGGGTGCTGTAACCCCCAAAGTACACTCCAAACCCCCCAAAAAAATATTTTCTGTGTTTGTGAATTGTGTGCGCAGTAGCAGCAAGTGCATCAACAAAGTAGTGCCAAGCGTGCGCCTGTGTCATAAGTAAAGGGAACGGCTGGCTTGACCGTTAAAGGGTGCTGTAACCCCCAAAGTACACTCCAAACCAAAAAAAATATATTTTCTGTGTTTGTGAATTGTGTGCGCAGTAGCCGCACGTGCATCATCAAAGTAGTGCCAAGCGTGCGCCTGTGTCATAAGTAAAGGGCCGGCTAGCTTGATCGTTAAAGGGTGCTGTAACCCCCAAAGTACACTCCAAACCCCCCAAAAAAATATTTTCTGTGTTTGTGAATTGTGTGCGCAGTAGCCGCACGTGCATCAACAAAGTAGTGCCAAGCGTGCGCCTGTGTCATAAGTAAAGGGCTGGCTGGCTTGACCATTAAAGGGTGCTGTAACCCCCAAAGTACACTCCAGTCCAAACCAAAAAATATATATTTTCTGTGTTTGTGAATTGTGTGCGCAGTAGCCGCACGTGCATCAACAAAGCAGTGCCAAGCGTGCGCCTGTGTCATAAGTAAAGGGCCAGCTGGCTTGACCGTTAAAGGGTGCTGTAACCCCCAAAGTACACTCCAAACCAAATAACAAAATATTTTTTCTGTGTTTGTGAATTGTGTGCGCAGTAGCCGCACATGCATCAACAAAGTAGTGCCAAGCGTGCGCCTGTGTCATAAGTAAAGGGCCGGCTGGCTTGACCGTTAAAGGGTGCTGTAACCCCCAATGTACACTACAAACCAACTAATAAAATATTTCTTCTGTGTTTGTGAATTGTGTGTGCAGTTTCAGCACGTGCATCAACAAAGTAGTGCCAAGCGTGCGCCTGTGTCATAAGTAAAGGGCCGATTGGCTTGACCGTTAAAGGGTGCTGTAACCCCAAATTACACTCCAAACCAAAAAAAAAAATATTTTCTGTGTTTGTGAATTGTGTGCGCAGTAGCCGCACGTGCATCAACAAAGTAGTGCCAAGCGTGCGCCTGTGTCATAAGTAAAGGGCCCGCTGGCTTGACTGTTAAAGGGTGCTGTAACCCCCAAAGTACACTCCAAACCAAAAAAATATATATTTTCTGTGTTTGTGAATTGTGTGCGCAGTAGCCGCACGTGCATCAACAAAGTAGTCCCAAGCATGCGCCTGTGTCATAAGTAAAGGACCGGCTGGCTTGACCGTTAAAGGGTGCTGTAACCCCCAAAGTACACTCCAGTCCAATCCAAAAAAAATAATATTTTCTGTGTTTGTGAATTGTGTGCGCAGTAGCGGCACGTGCATCAACAAAGTAGTGGCAAGCGTGCGCCTGTGTCATAAGTAAAGGGCCAGCTGGCTTGACCATTAAAGGGTGCTGTAACCCCCAAAGTACACTCCAAACCAAAAAAAAAAATATTTTCTGTGATTGTGAATTGTTTGCGCAGTAGACGCACGTGCATCAACAAAGTAGTGCCAAGCGTGCGCCTGTGTCATAAGTAAAGGGCCGGCTGGCTTGACCGTTAAAGGGTGCTGTATCCCCCAAAGTACACTCCAAACCAAAAAAATATATTTTTTCTGTGTTTGTGAATTGGGTGCGCAGTAGCCGCACGTGCATCAACAAAGTAGTGCCAAGCGTGCGCCTGTGTCATAAGTAAAGGGCCGGCTGGCTTGACCGTTAAAGGGTGCTGAAACCCCCAAAGTACACTCCAAACCAAATAACAAAATATTTTTTCTGTGTTTGTGAATTGTGTGCGCAGTAGCCGCACGTGCATCAACAAAGTAGTGCCAAGCGTGCGCCTGTGTCATAAGTAAAGGGCCAGCTGGCTTGACTGTTAAAGGTTGCTGTAACCCCCAAAGTACACTCCAAACCAAATAACAAAATTTTTTTTCTGTGTTTGTGAATTGTGTGCGCAGTAGCCGTACGTGCATCAACAAAGTAGTGCCAAGCGTGCGCCTGTGTCATAAGTAAAGGGCCAGCTGGCTTGACAGTTAAAGGGTGCTGTAACCCCCAAAGTACACTCCAAACCAAAAAAATATATATATATTTTCTGTGTTTGTAAATTGTGTGCGCAGTAGCCGCACGTGCATCATCAAAGTATTGCCAAGCGTGCACCTGTGTCATAAGTAAAGGGCCGGCTGGCTTGACCATTAAAGGGTGCTGTAACCCACAAAGTACACTCCAGTCCAAACAAAAAAAAAAATATTTTCTGTGTTTGTGAATTGTGTGCGCAGTAGCCGCACATGCATCAACAAAGTAGTGCCAAGAGTGCGCCTGTGTCATAAGTAAAGGGCCGGCTGGCTTGACCATTAAAGGTTGCTGTAACCCCCAAAGTAAACTCCAAACCAAAAAAAAAATATTTTCTGTGTTTGTGAATTGTGTGCGCAGTAGCCGCACGTGCATCAACAAAGTAGTGCCAAGCGTGCGCCTGTGTCATAAGTAAAGGGCCGGCTGGCTTGACCGTTAATGGGTGCTGTAACCCCCAAAGTACACTCCAAACCAAAAAAATATATATTTTCTGTGTTTGTGAATTGTGTGCGCAGAAGCCGCACATGCATCAACATAGTAGTGCCAAGCGTGCGCCTGTGTCATAAGTAAAGGGCTGGCTGGCTTGACTGTTAAAGGGTGCTGTAACCCCCAAAGTACACTCCAGTCCAAACCAAATGAAATTTTTTTTCTATGTTTGCGAATTGTGTGCGCAGTAGCCGCACGTGCATTAACAATGTAGTGCCAAGCGTGCGCCTGTGTCATAAGTAAAGGGCCAGCTGGCTTGACCGTTAAAGGGTGCTGTAACCCCCAAAGTACACTCCAAACCCCCCCAAAAAATATTTTCTGTGTTTGTGAATTGTGTGCGCTGTAGCCGCACGTGCATCATCAAAGTAGTGCCAAGCGTGCGCCTGTGTCATAAGTAAAGGGCTGGCTGGCTTGACCATTAAAGGGTGCTGTAACCCCCAAAGTACACTCCAGTCCAAACCAAAAAAAAAATAATTTTCTGTGTTTGTGAATTGTGTGCGCAGTAGCCGCACGTGCATCAACAAAGTAGTGCCAAGCGTGCGCCTGTGTCATAAGTAAAGGGCCAGCTGGCTTGACCGTTAAAGGGTGCTGTAACCCCCAAAGTACACTCCAGTCCAAACCAAAAGAAAATATTTTTTCTGTGTTTGTGAATTGGGTGCGCAGTAGCCGCACGTGCATCAACAAAGTAGTGCCAAGTGTGCGCCTGTGTCATAAGTAAAGGTCCGGCTGGCTTGACCGTTAAAGGGTGCTGTAACCCCCAAAGTACACTCCAAACCAAATAACAAAATATTTTTTTTGTGTTTGTGAATTGTGTGCGCAGTAGCTGCACGTGCATCAACAAAGTAGTGCCAAGCGTGCACCTGTGTCATAAGTAAAGGGCCAGCTGGCTTGACTGTTAAAGGCTGCTGTAACCCCCAAAGTACACTCCAAACCAAAAAAATATATATATTTTCTGTGTTTGTGAATTGTGTGCGCAGTAGCTGCACGTGCATCAACAAAGTAGTGCCAAGCGTGCGCCTGTGTCATAATTAAAGGGCTGGCTGGCTTGACCGTTAAAGGGTGCTGTAACCCCCAAAGTACACTCCAGTCCAAACAAAAAAAAAAATATTATCTCTGTTTGTGAATTGTGTGCGCAGTAGCCGCACGTGCATCAACAAAGTAGTGCCAAGCGTGCGCCTGTGTCATAAGTAAAGGGCCGGCTGGCTTGACTGTTAAAGGGTGCTGTAACCCCCAAAGTACACTCCAAACCAAATAACAAAATATTTTTCCTGTGTTTGTGAATTGTGTGCGCAGTAGCCGCATGTGCATCAACAAAGTAGTGCCAAGCGTGCGCCTGTGTCATAAGTAAAGGGCCGGCTGGCTTGACCATTAAATGGTGCTGTAACCCCCAAAGTACACTACAAACCAAAAAAAAATATATTTTCTGTGTTTGTGAATTGTGTGCGCAGTAGCCGCACGTGCATCAACAAAGTAGTGCCAAGCGTGCGCCTGTGTCATAAGTAAAGGGCCAGCTGGCTTGACCGTTAAACGGTGCTGTAACCCCCAAAGTACACTCCAGTCCAAACCAAAAGAAAATTTTTTTCTGTGTTTGTGAATTGTGTGCGCAGTAGCCGCACGTGCATCAACAAGCGTGCGCCTGTGTCATAAGTAAAGGGCCAGCTGGCTTGACCGCTAAAGGGTGCTGTAACCCCCAAAGTACACTCCAAACCAAATAACATAATATTTTTCCTGTGTTTGCGAATTGTGTGCGCAGTAGCCGCACGTGCATCAACAATGTAGTGCCAAGCGTGCGCTTGTGTCATAAGTAAAGGGCCAGCTGGCTTGACCGTTAAAGGGTGCTGTAACCCCCAAAGTACACTCCAAACCAAATAAAAAACATTTTTTCTGTGTTTGTGAATTGTGTGCGCAGTAGCAGCAAGTGCATCAACAAAGTAGTGCCAAGCGTGCGCCTGTGTCATAAGTAAAGGGAACGGCTGGCTTGACCGTTAAAGGGTGCTGTAACCCCCAAAGTACACTCCAAACCAAAAAAAATATATTTTCTGTGTTTGTGAATTGTGTGCGCAGTAGCCGCACGTGCATCATCAAAGTAGTGCCAAGCGTGCGCCTGTGTCATAAGTAAAGGGCCGGCTAGCTTGATCGTTAAAGGGTGCTGTAACCCCCAAAGTACACTCCAAACCCCCCAAAAAAATATTTTCTGTGTTTGTGAATTGTGTGCGCAGTAGCCGCACGTGCATCAACAAAGTAGTGCCAAGCGTGCGCCTGTGTCATAAGTAAAGGGCTGGCTGGCTTGACCATTAAAGGGTGCTGTAACCCCCAAAGTACACTCCAGTCCAAACCAAAAAATATATATTTTCTGTGTTTGTGAATTGTGTGCGCAGTAGCCGCACGTGCATCAACAAAGCAGTGCCAAGCGTGCGCCTGTGTCATAAGTAAAGGGCCAGCTGGCTTGACCGTTAAAGGGTGCTGTAACCCCCAAAGTACACTCCAAACCAAATAACAAAATATTTTTTCTGTGTTTGTGAATTGTGTGCGCAGTAGCCGCACATGCATCAACAAAGTAGTGCCAAGCGTGCGCCTGTGTCATAAGTAAAGGGCCGGCTGGCTTGACCGTTAAAGGGTGCTGTAACCCCCAATGTACACTACAAACCAACTAATAAAATATTTCTTCTGTGTTTGTGAATTGTGTGTGCAGTTTCAGCACGTGCATCAACAAAGTAGTGCCAAGCGTGCGCCTGTGTCATAAGTAAAGGGCCGATTGGCTTGACCGTTAAAGGGTGCTGTAACCCCAAATTACACTCCAAACCAAAAAAAAAAATATTTTCTGTGTTTGTGAATTGTGTGCGCAGTAGCCGCACGTGCATCAACAAAGTAGTGCCAAGCGTGCGCCTGTGTCATAAGTAAAGGGCCCGCTGGCTTGACTGTTAAAGGGTGCTGTAACCCCCAAAGTACACTCCAAACCAAAAAAATATATATTTTCTGTGTTTGTGAATTGTGTGCGCAGTAGCCGCACGTGCATCAACAAAGTAGTCCCAAGCATGCGCCTGTGTCATAAGTAAAGGACCGGCTGGCTTGACCGTTAAAGGGTGCTGTAACCCCCAAAGTACACTCCAGTCCAATCCAAAAAAAATAATATTTTCGGTGTTTGTGAATTGTGTGCGCAGTAGCGGCACGTGCATCAACAAAGTAGTGGCAAGCGTGCGCCTGTGTCATAAGTAAAGGGCCAGCTGGCTTGACCATTAAAGGGTGCTGTAACCCCCAAAGTACACTCCAAACCAAAAAAAAAAAATATTTTCTGTGATTGTGAATTGTTTGCGCAGTAGACGCACGTGCATCAACAAAGTAGTGCCAAGCGTGCGCCTGTGTCATAAGTAAAGGGCCGGCTGGCTTGACCGTTAAAGGGTGCTGTATCCCCCAAAGTACACTCCAAACCAAAAAAATATATTTTTTCTGTGTTTGTGAATTGGGTGCGCAGTAGCCGCACGTGCATCAACAAAGTAGTGCCAAGCGTGCGCCTGTGTCATAAGTAAAGGGCCGGCTGGCTTGACCGTTAAAGGGTGCTGAAACCCCCAAAGTACACTCCAAACCAAATAACAAAATATTTTTTCTGTGTTTGTGAATTGTGTGCGCAGTAGCCGCACGTGCATCAACAAAGTAGTGCCAAGCGTGCGCCTGTGTCATAAGTAAAGGGCCAGCTGGCTTGACTGTTAAAGGTTGCTGTAACCCCCAAAGTACACTCCAAACCAAATAACAAAATTTTTTTTCTGTGTTTGTGAATTGTGTGCGCAGTAGCCGTACGTGCATCAACAAAGTAGTGCCAAGCGTGCGCCTGTGTCATAAGTAAAGGGCCAGCTGGCTTGACAGTTAAAGGGTGCTGTAACCCCCAAAGTACACTCCAAACCAAAAAAATATATATATATTTTCTGTGTTTGTAAATTGTGTGCGCAGTAGCCGCACGTGCATCATCAAAGTATTGCCAAGCGTGCACCTGTGTCATAAGTAAAGGGCCGGCTGGCTTGACCATTGAAGGGTGCTGTAACCCACAAAGTACACTCCAGTCCAAACAAAAAAAAAAATATTTTCTGTGTTTGTGAATTGTGTGCGCAGTAGCCGCACATGCATCAACAAAGTAGTGCCAAGAGTGCGCCTGTGTCATAAGTAAAGGGCCGGCTGGCTTGACCATTAAAGGTTGCTGTAACCCCCAAAGTAAACTCCAAACCAAAAAAAAAATATTTTCTGTGTTTGTGAATTGTGTGCGCAGTAGCCGCACGTGCATCAACAAAGTAGTGCCAAGCGTGCGCCTGTGTCATAAGTAAAGGGCCGGCTGGCTTGACCGTTAATGGGTGCTGTAACCCCCAAAGTACACTCCAAACCAAAAAAAAATATATTTTCTGTGTTTGTGAATTGTGTGCGCCGAAGCCGCACGTGCATCAACATAGTAGTGCCAAGCGTGCGCCTGTGTCATAAGTAAAGGGCTGGCTGGCTTGACCGTTAAAGGGTGCTGTATCCCCCAAAGTACACTCCAGTACAAACCAAAAGAAATTTTTTTTCTGTGTTTGCGAATTGTGTGCGCAGTAGCCGCACGTGCATCAACAATGTAGTGCCAAGCGTGCGCCTGTGTCATAAGTAAAGGGAACGGCTGGCTTGACCGTTAAAGGGTGCTGTAACCCCCAAAGTACACTCCAAACCAAAAAAAATATATTTTCTGTGTTTGTGAATTGTGTGCGCAGTAGCCGCACGTGCATCATCAAAGTAGTGCCAAGTGTGCGCCTGTGTCATAAGTAAAGGGCCGGCTAGCTTGATCGTTAAAGGGTGCTGTAACCCCCAAAGTACACTCCAAACCCCCCAAAAAAATATTTTCTGTGTTTGTGAATTGTGTGCGCAGTAGCCGCACGTGCATCAACAAAGTAGTGCCAAGCGTGCGCCTGTGTCATAAGTAAAGGGCTGGCTGGCTTGACCATTAAAGGGTGCTGTAACCCCCAAAGTACACTCCAGTCCAAACCAAAAAAATATATATTTTCTGTGTTTGTGAATTGTGTGCGCAGTAGCCGCACGTGCATCAACAAAGTAGTGCCAAGCGTGCGCCTGTGTCATAAGTAAAGGGCCAGCTGGCTTGACCGTTAAAGGGTGCTGTAACCCCCAAAGTACACTCCAAACCAAATAACAAAATATTTTTTCTGTGTTTGTGAATTGTGTGCGCAGTAGCCGCACATGCATCAACAAAGTAGTGCCAAGCGTGCGCCTGTGTCATAAGTAAAGGGCCGGCTGGATTGACCGTTAAAGGGTGCTGTAACACCCAATGTATACTACAAACCAACTAATAAAATATTTCTTCTGTGTTTGTGAATTGTGTGTGCAGTTTCAGCACGTGCATCAACAAAGTAGTGCCAAGCGTGCGCCTGTGTCATAAGTAAAGGGCCGATTGGCTTGACCGTTAAAGGGTGCTGTAACCCCAAATTACACTCCAAACCCAAAAAAAAAATATTTTCTGTGTTTGTGAATTGTGTGCGCAGTAGCCGCACGTGCATCAACAAAGTAGTGCCAAGCGTGCGCCTGTGTAATAAGTAAAGGGCCGGCTGGCTTGACCGTTAAAGGGTGCTGTAACCCCCAAAGTACACTCCAAACCAAAAAAAAAATATTTTCTGTGTTTGTGAATTGTGTGCGCAGTAGCAGCACGTGCATCAACAAAGAAGTGCCAAGCGTGCACCTGTGTCATAAGTAAAGGGCCCGCTGGCTTGACTGTTAAAGGGTGCTGTAACCCCCAAAGTACACTCCAAACCAAAAAAATATATATTTTCTGTGTTTGTGAATTGTGTGCGCAGTAGCTGCACGTGCATCAACAAAGTAGTCCCAAGCATGCGCCTGTGTCATAAGTAAAGGACCGGCTGGCTTGACCGTTAAAGGGTGCTGTAACCCCCAAAGTACACTCCAGTTCAATCCAAAAAAAATAATATTTTCTGTGTTTGCGAATTGTGTGCGCAGTAGCCGCACGTGCATTAACAATGTAGTGCCAAGCGTGCGCCTGTGTCATAAGTAAAGGGCCGGCTGGCTTGACCGTTAAAGGGTGCTGTAACCCCCAAAGTACACTACAAACCCCCCCAAAAAATATTTTCTGTGTTTGTGAATTGTGTGCGCTGTAGCAGCACGTGCATCAACAAAGTAGTGCCAAGCGTGCACCTGTGTCATAAGTAAAGGGCTGGCTGGCTTGACCATTAAAGGGTGCTGTAACCCCCAAAGTACACTCCAGTCCAAACCAAAAAAAAAATAATTTTCTGTGTTTGTGAATTGTGTGCGCAGTAGCCGCACGTGCATCAACAAAGTAGTGCCAAGCGTGCGCCTGTGTCATAAGTAAAGGGCCGGCTGGCTTGACCATTAAAGGGTGCTGTAACCCCCAAAGTAAACTCCAAAAAAAAAAAATATATATTTTCTGTGTTTGTGAATTGTGTGCGCAGTAGCCGCACGTGCATCAACAAAGTAGTGCCAATTGTGCGCCTGTGTCATAAGTAAAGGGCCAGCTGGCTTGACAGTTAAAGGGTGCTGTAACCCCCAAAGTACACTCCAAATCAAATAACAAAATATTTTTCCTGTGTTTGTGAATTGTGTGCGCAGTAGCCACACGTGCATCAACAAAGAAGTGCCAAGCGTGCGCCTGTGTCATAAGTAAAGGTCCGGCTGGCTTGACCGTTAAAGGGTGCTGTAACCCCCAAAGTACACTCCAAACCAAATAACAAAATATTTTTTTTGTGTTTGTGAATTGTGTGCGCAGTAGCTGCACGTGCATCAACAAAGTAGTGCCAAGCGTGCACCTGTGTCATAAGTAAAGGGCCAGCTGGCTTGACTGTTAAAGGCTGCTGTAACCCCCAAAGTACACTCCAAACCAAAAAAATATATATATTTTCTGTGTTTGTGAATTGTGTGCGCAGTAGCTGCACGTGCATCAACAAAGTAGTGCCAAGCGTGCGCCTGTGTCATAATTAAAGGGCTGGCTGGCTTGACCGTTAAAGGGTGCTGTAACCCCCAAAGTACACTCCAGTCCAAACAAAAAAAAAAATATTATCTCTGTTTGTGAATTGTGTGCGCAGTAGCCGCACGTGCATCAACAAAGTAGTGCCAAGCGTGCGCCTGTGTCATAAGTAAAGGGCCGGCTGGCTTGACTGTTAAAGGGTGCTGTAACCCCCAAAGTACACTCCAAACCAAATAACAAAATATTTTTCCTGTGTTTGTGAATTGTGTGCGCAGTAGCCGCATGTGCATCAACAAAGTAGTGCCAAGCGTGCGCCTGTGTCATAAGTAAAGGGCCGGCTGGCTTGACCATTAAATGGTGCTGTAACCCCCAAAGTACACTACAAACCAAAAAAAAAAATATTTTCTGTGTTTGTGAATTGTGTGCGCAGTAGCCGCACGTGCATCAACAAAGTAGTGCCAAGCGTGCGCCTGTGTCATAAGTAAAGGGCCAGCTGGCTTGACCGTTAAAGGGTGCTGTAACCCCCAAAGTACACTCCAGTCCAAACCAAAAGAAAATTTTTTTCTGTGTTTGTGAATTGTGTGCGCAGTAGCCGCACGTGCATCAACAAGCGTGCGCCTGTGTCATAAGTAAAGGGCCAGCTGGCTTGACCGCTAATGGGTGCTGTAACCCCCAAAGTACACTCCAAACCAAATAACATAATATTTTTCCTGTGTTTGCGAATTGTGTGCGCAGTAGCCGCACGTGCATCAACAATGTAGTGCCAAGCGTGCGCCTGTGTCATAAGTAAAGGGCCAGCTGGCTTGACCGTTAAAGGGTGCTGTAACCCCCAAAGTACACTCCAAACCAAATAACAAAACATTTTTTCTGTGTTTGTGAATTGTGTGCGCAGTAGCAGCAAGTGCATCAACAAAGTAGTGCCAAGCGTGCGCCTGTGTCATAAGTAAAGGGAACGGCTGGCTTGACCGTTAAAGGGTGCTGTAACCCCCAAAGTACACTCCAAACCAAAAAAAATATATTTTCTGTGTTTGTGAATTGTGTGCGCAGTAGCCGCACGTGCATCATCAAAGTAGTGCCAAGCGTGCGCCTGTGTCATAAGTAAAGGGCCGGCTAGCTTGATCGTTAAAGGGTGCTGTAACCCCCAAAGTACACTCCAAACCCCCCAAAAAAATATTTTCTGTGTTTGTGAATTGTGTGCGCAGTAGCCGCACGTGCATCAACAAAGTAGTGCCAAGCGTGCGCCTGTGTCATAAGTAAAGGGCTGGCTGGCTTGACCATTAAAGGGTGCTGTAACCCCCAAAGTACACTCCAGTCCAAACCAAAAAATATATATTTTCTGTGTTTGTGAATTGTGTGCGCAGTAGCCGCACGTGCATCAACAAAGCAGTGCCAAGCGTGCGCCTGTGTCATAAGTAAAGGGCCAGCTGGCTTGACCGTTAAAGGGTGCTGTAACCCCCAAAGTACACTCCAAACCAAATAACAAAATATTTTTTCTGTGTTTGTGAATTGTGTGCGCAGTAGCCGCACATGCATCAACAAAGTAGTGCCAAGCGTGCGCCTGTGTCATAAGTAAAGGGCTGGCTGGCTTGACCGTTAAAGGGTGCTGTAACCCCCAATGTACACTACAAACCAACTAATAAAATATTTCTTCTGTGTTTGTGAATTGTGTGTGCAGTTTCAGCACGTGCATCAACAAAGTAGTGCCAAGCGTGCGCCTGTGTCATAAGTAAAGGGCCGATTGGCTTGACCGTTAAAGGGTGCTGTAACCCCAAATTACACTCCAAACCAAAAAAAAAAATATTTTCTGTGTTTGTGAATTGTGTGCGCAGTAGCCGCACGTGCATCAACAAAGTAGTGCCAAGCGTGCGCCTGTGTCATAAGTAAAGGGCCCGCTGGCTTGACTGTTAAAGGGTGCTGTAACCCCCAAAGTACACTCCAAACCAAAAAAATATATATTTTCTGTGTTTGTGAATTGTGTGCGCAGTAGCCGCACGTGCATCAACAAAGTAGTCCCAAGCATGCGCCTGTGTCATAAGTAAAGGACCGGCTGGCTTGACCGTTAAAGGGTGCTGTAACCCCCAAAGTACACTCCAAACCCCCCAAAAAAATATTTTCTGTGTTTGTGAATTGTGTGCGCAGTAGCAGCAAGTGCATCAACAAAGTAGTGCCAAGCGTGCGCCTGTGTCATAAGTAAAGGGAACGGCTGGCTTGACCGTTAAAGGGTGCTGTAACCCCCAAAGTACACTCCAAACCAAAAAAAATATATTTTCTGTGTTTGTGAATTGTGTGCGCAGTAGCCGCACGTGCATCATCAAAGTAGTGCCAAGCGTGCGCCTGTGTCATAAGTAAAGGGCCGGCTAGCTTGATCGTTAAAGGGTGCTGTAACCCCCAAAGTACACTCCAAACCCCCCAAAAAAATATTTTCTGTGTTTGTGAATTGTGTGCGCAGTAGCCGCACGTGCATCAACAAAGTAGTGCCAAGCGTGTGCCTGTGTCATAAGTAAAGGGCTGGCTGGCTTGACCATTAAAGGGTGCTGTAACCCCCAAAGTACACTCCAGTCCAAACCAAAAAATATATATTTTCTGTGTTTGTGAATTGTGTGCGCAGTAGCCGCACGTGCATCAACAAAGCAGTGCCAAGCGTGCGCCTGTGTCATAAGTAAAGGGCCAGCTGGCTTGACCGTTAAAGGGTGCTGTAACCCCCAAAGTACACTCCAAACCAAATAACAAAATATTTTTTCTGTGTTTGTGAATTGTGTGCGCAGTAGCCGCACATGCATCAACAAAGTAGTGCCAAGCGTGCGCCTGTGTCATAAGTAAAGGGCCGGCTGGCTTGACCGTTAAAGGGTGCTGTAACCCCCAATGTACACTACAAACCAACTAATAAAATATTTCTTCTGTGTTTGTGAATTGTGTGTGCAGTTTCAGCACGTGCATCAACAAAGTAGTGCCAAGCGTGCGCCTGTGTCATAAGTAAAGGGCCGATTGGCTTGACCGTTAAAGGGTGCTGTAACCCCAAATTACACTCCAAACCAAAAAAAAAAATATTTTCTGTGTTTGTGAATTGTGTGCGCAGTAGCCGCACGTGCATCAACAAAGTAGTGCCAAGCGTGCGCCTGTGTCATAAGTAAAGGGCCCGCTGGCTTGACTGTTAAAGGGTGCTGTAACCCCCAAAGTACACTCCAAACCAAAAAAATATATATTTTCTGTGTTTGTGAATTGTGTGCGCAGTAGCCGCACGTGCATCAACAAAGTAGTCCCAAGCATGCGCCTGTGTCATAAGTAAAGGACCGGCTGGCTTGACCGTTAAAGGGTGCTGTAACCCCCAAAGTACACTCCAGTCCAATCCAAAAAAAATAATATTTTCTGTGTTTGTGAATTGTGTGCGCAGTAGCGGCACGTGCATCAACAAAGTAGTGGCAAGCGTGCGCCTGTGTCATAAGTAAAGGGCCAGCTGGCTTGACCATTAAAGGGTGCTGTAACCCCCAAAGTACACTCCAAACCAAAAAAAAAAATATTTTCTGTGATTGTGAATTGTTTGCGCAGTAGACGCACGTGCATCAACAAAGTAGTGCCAAGCGTGCGCCTGTGTCATAAGTAAAGGGCCGGCTGGCTTGACCGTTAAAGGGTGCTGTATCCCCCAAAGTACACTCCAAACCAAAAAAATATATTTTTTCTGTGTTTGTGAATTGGGTGCGCAGTAGCCGCACGTGCATCAACAAAGTAGTGCCAAGCGTGCGCCTGTGTCATAAGTAAAGGGCCGGCTGGCTTGACCGTTAAAGGGTGCTGAAACCCCCAAAGTACACTCCAAACCAAATAACAAAATATTTTTTCTGTGTTTGTGAATTGTGTGCGCAGTAGCCGCACGTGCATCAACAAAGTAGTGCCAAGCGTGCGCCTGTGTCATAAGTAAAGGGCCAGCTGGCTTGACTGTTAAAGGTTGCTGTAACCCCCAAAGTACACTCCAAACCAAATAACAAAATTTTTTTTCTGTGTTTGTGAATTGTGTGCGCAGTAGCCGTACGTGCATCAACAAAGTAGTGCCAAGCGTGCGCCTGTGTCATAAGTAAAGGGCCAGCTGGCTTGACAGTTAAAGGGTGCTGTAACCCCCAAAGTACACTCCAAACCAAAAAAATATATATATATTTTCTGTGTTTGTAAATTGTGTGCGCAGTAGCCGCACGTGCATCATCAAAGTATTGCCAAGCGTGCACCTGTGTCATAAGTAAAGGGCCGGCTGGCTTGACCATTAAAGGGTGCTGTAACCCACAAAGTACACTCCAGTCCAAACAAAAAAAAAAATATTTTCTGTGTTTGTGAATTGTGTGCGCAGTAGCCGCACATGCATCAACAAAGTAGTGCCAAGAGTGCGCCTGTGTCATAAGTAAAGGGCCGGCTGGCTTGACCATTAAAGGTTGCTGTAACCCCCAAAGTAAACTCCAAACCAAAAAAAAAATATTTTCTGTGTTTGTGAATTGTGTGCGCAGTAGCCGCACGTGCATCAACAAAGTAGTGCCAAGCGTGCGCCTGTGTCATAAGTAAAGGGCCGGCTGGCTTGACCGTTAATGGGTGCTGTAACCCCCAAAGTACACTCCAAACCAAAAAAATATATATTTTCTGTGTTTGTGAATTGTGTGCGCAGAAGCCGCACATGCATCAACATAGTAGTGCCAAGCGTGCGCCTGTGTCATAAGTAAAGGGCTGGCTGGCTTGACTGTTAAAGGGTGCTGTAACCCCCAAAGTACACTCCAGTCCAAACCAAATGAAATTTTTTTTCTATGTTTGCGAATTGTGTGCGCAGTAGCCGCACGTGCATTAACAATGTAGTGCCAAGCGTGCGCCTGTGTCATAAGTAAAGGGCCAGCTGGCTTGACCGTTAAAGGGTGCTGTAACCCCCAAAGTACACTCCAAACCCCCCCAAAAAATATTTTCTGTGTTTGTGAATTGTGTGCGCTGTAGCCGCACGTGCATCAACAAAGTAGTGCCAAGCGTGCGCCTGTGTCATAAGTAAAGGGCTGGCTGGCTTGACCATTAAAGGGTGCTGTAACCCCCAAAGTACACTCCAGTCCAAACCAAAAAAAAAATAATTTTCTGTGTTTGTGAATTGTGTGCGCAGTAGCCGCACGTGCATCAACAAAGTAGTGCCAAGCGTGCGCCTGTGTCATAAGTAAAGGGCCAGCTGGCTTGACCGTTAAAGGGTGCTGTAACCCCCAAAGTACACTCCAGTCCAAACCAAAAGAAAATATTTTTTCTGTGTTTGTGAATTGGGTGCGCAGTAGCCGCACGTGCATCAACAAAGTAGTGCCAAGTGTGCGCCTGTGTCATAAGTAAAGGTCCGGCTGGCTTGACCGTTAAAGGGTGCTGTAACCCCCAAAGTACACTCCAAACCAAATAACAAAATATTTTTTTTGTGTTTGTGAATTGTGTGCGCAGTAGCTGCACGTGCATCAACAAAGTAGTGCCAAGCGTGCACCTGTGTCATAAGTAAAGGGCCAGCTGGCTTGACTGTTAAAGGCTGCTGTAACCCCCAAAGTACACTCCAAACCAAAAAAATATATATATTTTCTGTGTTTGTGAATTGTGTGCGCAGTAGCTGCACGTGCATCAACAAAGTAGTGCCAAGCGTGCGCCTGTGTCATAATTAAAGGGCTGGCTGGCTTGACCGTTAAAGGGTGCTGTAACCCCCAAAGTACACTCCAGTCCAAACAAAAAAAAAAATATTATCTCTGTTTGTGAATTGTGTGCGCAGTAGCCGCACGTGCATCAACAAAGTAGTGCCAAGCGTGCGCCTGTGTCATAAGTAAAGGGCCGGCTGGCTTGACTGTTAAAGGGTGCTGTAACCCCCAAAGTACACTCCAAACCAAATAACAAAATATTTTTCCTGTGTTTGTGAATTGTGTGCGCAGTAGCCGCATGTGCATCAACAAAGTAGTGCCAAGCGTGCGCCTGTGTCATAAGTAAAGGGCCGGCTGGCTTGACCATTAAATGGTGCTGTAACCCCCAAAGTACACTACAAACCAAAAAAAAATATATTTTCTGTGTTTGTGAATTGTGTGCGCAGTAGCCGCACGTGCATCAACAAAGTAGTGCCAAGCGTGCGCCTGTGTCATAAGTAAAGGGCCAGCTGGCTTGACCGTTAAAGGGTGCTGTAACCCCCAAAGTACACTCCAGTCCAAACCAAAAGAAAATTTTTTTCTGTGTTTGTGAATTGTGTGCGCAGTAGCCGCACGTGCATCAACAAGCGTGCGCCTGTGTCATAAGTAAAGGGCCAGCTGGCTTGACCGCTAAAGGGTGCTGTAACCCCCAAAGTACACTCCAAACCAAATAACATAATATTTTTCCTGTGTTTGCGAATTGTGTGCGCAGTAGCCGCACGTGCATCAACAATGTAGTGCCAAGCGTGCGCTTGTGTCATAAGTAAAGGGCCAGCTGGCTTGACCGTTAAAGGGTGCTGTAACCCCCAAAGTACACTCCAAACCAAATAACAAAACATTTTTTCTGTGTTTGTGAATTGTGTGCGCAGTAGCAGCAAGTGCATCAACAAAGTAGTGCCAAGCGTGCGCCTGTGTCATAAGTAAAGGGAACGGCTGGCTTGACCGTTAAAGGGTGCTGTAACCCCCAAAGTACACTCCAAACCAAAAAAAATATATTTTCTGTGTTTGTGAATTGTGTGCGCAGTAGCCGCACGTGCATCATCAAAGTAGTGCCAAGCGTGCGCCTGTGTCATAAGTAAAGGGCCGGCTAGCTTGATCGTTAAAGGGTGCTGTAACCCCCAAAGTACACTCCAAACCCCCCAAAAAAATATTTTCTGTGTTTGTGAATTGTGTGCGCAGTAGCCGCACGTGCATCAACAAAGTAGTGCCAAGCGTGCGCCTGTGTCATAAGTAAAGGGCTGGCTGGCTTGACCATTAAAGGGTGCTGTAACCCCCAAAGTACACTCCAGTCCAAACCAAAAAATATATATTTTCTGTGTTTGTGAATTGTGTGCGCAGTAGCCGCACGTGCATCAACAAAGCAGTGCCAAGCGTGCGCCTGTGTCATAAGTAAAGGGCCAGCTGGCTTGACCGTTAAAGGGTGCTGTAACCCCCAAAGTACACTCCAAACCAAATAACAAAATATTTTTTCTGTGTTTGTGAATTGTGTGCGCAGTAGCCGCACATGCATCAACAAAGTAGTGCCAAGCGTGCGCCTGTGTCATAAGTAAAGGGCCGGCTGGCTTGACCGTTAAAGGGTGCTGTAACCCCCAATGTACACTACAAACCAACTAATAAAATATTTCTTCTGTGTTTGTGAATTGTGTGTGCAGTTTCAGCACGTGCATCAACAAAGTAGTGCCAAGCGTGCGCCTGTGTCATAAGTAAAGGGCCGATTGGCTTGACCGTTAAAGGGTGCTGTAACCCCAAATTACACTCCAAACCAAAAAAAAAAATATTTTCTGTGTTTGTGAATTGTGTGCGCAGTAGCCGCACGTGCATCAACAAAGTAGTGCCAAGCGTGCGCCTGTGTCATAAGTAAAGGGCCCGCTGGCTTGACTGTTAAAGGGTGCTGTAACCCCCAAAGTACACTCCAAACCAAAAAAATATATATTTTCTGTGTTTGTGAATTGTGTGCGCAGTAGCCGCACGTGCATCAACAAAGTAGTCCCAAGCATGCGCCTGTGTCATAAGTAAAGGACCGGCTGGCTTGACCGTTAAAGGGTGCTGTAACCCCCAAAGTACACTCCAGTCCAATCCAAAAAAAATAATATTTTCTGTGTTTGTGAATTGTGTGCGCAGTAGCGGCACGTGCATCAACAAAGTAGTGGCAAGCGTGCGCCTGTGTCATAAGTAAAGGGCCAGCTGGCTTGACCATTAAAGGGTGCTGTAACCCCCAAAGTACACTCCAAACCAAAAAAAAAAATATTTTCTGTGATTGTGAATTGTTTGCGCAGTAGACGCACGTGCATCAACAAAGTAGTGCCAAGCGTACGCCTGTGTCATAAGTAAAGGGCCGGCTGGCTTGACCGTTAAAGGGTGCTGTATCCCCCAAAGTACACTCCAAACCAAAAAAATATATTTTTTCTGTGTTTGTGAATTGGGTGCGCAGTAGCCGCACGTGCATCAACAAAGTAGTGCCAAGCGTGCGCCTGTGTCATAAGTAAAGGGCCGGCTGGCTTGACCGTTAAAGGGTGCTGAAACCCCCAAAGTACACTCCAAACCAAATAACAAAATATTTTTTCTGTGTTTGTGAATTGTGTGCGCAGTAGCCGCACGTGCATCAACAAAGTAGTGCCAAGCGTGCGCCTGTGTCATAAGTAAAGGGCCAGCTGGCTTGACTGTTAAAGGTTGCTGTAACCCCCAAAGTACACTCCAAACCAAATAACAAAATTTTTTTTCTGTGTTTGTGAATTGTGTGCGCAGTAGCCGTACGTGCATCAACAAAGTAGTGCCAAGCGTGCGCCTGTGTCATAAGTAAAGGGCCAGCTGGCTTGACAGTTAAAGGGTGCTGTAACCCACAAAGTACACTCCAGTCCAAACAAAAAAAAAAATATTTTCTGTGTTTGTAAATTGTGTGCGCAGTAGCCGCACGTGCATCAACAAAGTAGTGCCAAGAGTGCGCCTGTGTCATAAGTAAAGGGCCGGCTGGCTTGACCATTAAAGGTTGCTGTAACCCCCAAAGTAAACTCCAAACCAAAAAAAAAATATTTTCTGTGTTTGTGAATTGTGTGCGCAGTAGCCGCACGTGCATCAACAAAGTAGTGCCAAGCGTGCGCCTGTGTCATAAGTAAAGGGCCGGCTGGCTTGACCGTTAATGGGTGCTGTAACCCCCAAAGTACACTCCAAACCAAAAAAATATATATTTTCTGTGTTTGTGAATTGTGTGCGCAGAAGCCGCACATGCATCAACATAGCAGTGCCAAGCGTGCGCCTGTGTCATAAGTAAAGGGCTGGCTGGCTTGACTGTTAAAGGGTGCTGTAACCCCCAAAGTACACTCCAGTCCAAACCAAATTAAATTTTTTTTCTATGTTTGCGAATTGTGTGCGCAGTAGCCGCACGTGCATTAACAATGTAGTGCCAAGCGTGCGCCTGTGTCATAAGTAAAGGGCCAGCTGGCTTGACCGTTAAAGGGTGCTGTAACCCCCAAAGTACACTCCAAACCCCCCCAAAAAATATTTTCTGTGTTTGTGAATTGTGTGCGCTGTAGCCGCACGTGCATCAACAAAGTAGTGCCAAGCGTGCGCCTGTGTCATAAGTAAAG
The DNA here is from genome assembly GCA_031769625.1 of Taudactylus pleione. NCBI lineage: Eukaryota > Metazoa > Chordata > Amphibia > Anura > Myobatrachidae > Taudactylus > Taudactylus pleione. The sequence goes on along the minus strand of JAUIMM010001511.1, from coordinate 123,866 downwards.
GGCTGGCTGGCTTGACCATTAAAGGGTGCTGTAACCCCCAAAGTACACTCCAGTCCAAACCAAAAAAAAAATAATTTTCTGTGTTTGTGAATTGTGTGCGCAGTAGCCGCACGTGCATCAACAAAGTAGTGCCAAGCGTGCGCCTGTGTCATAAGTAAAGGGCCGGCTGGCTTGACCATTAAAGGGTGCTGTAACCCCCAAAGTAAACTCCAAACCAAAAAAATATATATTTTCTGTGTTTGTGAATTGTGTGCGCAGTAGCCGCACGTGCATCAACAAAGTAGTGCCAAGCGTGCGCCTGTGTCATAAGTAAAGGGCCAGCTGGCTTGACCATTAAAGGGTGCTGTAACCCCCAAAGTACACTCCAAATCAAATAACAAAATATTTTTCCTGTGTTTGTGAATTGTGTGCGCAGTAGCCACACGTGCATCAACAAAGAAGTGCCAAGCGTGCGCCTGTGTCATAAGTAAAGGTCCAGCTGGCTTGACCGTTAAAGGGTGCTGTAACCCCCAAAGTACACTCCAAACCAAATAACAAAATATTTTTTTTGTGTTTGTGAATTGTGTGCGCAGTAGCTGCACGTGCATCAACAAAGTAGTCCCAAGCATGCGCCTGTGTCATAAGTAAAGGACCGGCTGGCTTGACCGTTAAAGGGTGCTGTAACCCCCAAAGTACACTCCAGTCCAATCCAAAAAAAATAATATTTTCTGTGTTTGTGAATTGTGTGCGCAGTAGCGGCACGTGCATCAACAAAGTAGTGGCAAGCGTGCGCCTGTGTCATAAGTAAAGGGCCAGCTGGCTTGACCATTAAAGGGTGCTGTAACCCCCAAAGTACACTCCAAACCAAAAAAAAAAATATTTTCTGTGATTGTGAATTGTTTGCGCAGTAGACGCACGTGCATCAACAAAGTAGTGCCAAGCGTGCGCCTGTGTCATAAGTAAAGGGCCGGCTGGCTTGACCGTTAAAGGGTGCTGTATCCCCCAAAGTACACTCCAAACCAAAAAAATATATTTTTTCTGTGTTTGTGAATTGGGTGCGCAGTAGCCGCACGTGCATCAACAAAGTAGTGCCAAGCGTGTGCCTGTGTCATAAGTAAAGGGCCGGCTGGCTTGACCGTTAAAGGGTGCTGAAACCCCCAAAGTACACTCCAAACCAAATAACAAAATATTTTTTCTGTGTTTGTGAATTGTGTGCGCAGTAGCCGCACGTGCATCAACAAAGTAGTGCCAAGCGTGCGCCTGTGTCATAAGTAAAGGGCCGGCTGGCTTGACTGTTAAAGGTTGCTGTAACCCCCAAAGTACACTCCAAACCAAATAACAAAATTTTTTTTCTGTGTTTGTGAATTGTGTGCGCAGTAGCCGTACGTGCATCAACAAAGTAGTGCCAAGCGTGCGCCTGTGTCATAAGTAAAGGGCCAGCTGGCTTGACAGTTAAAGGGTGCTGTAACCCCCAAAGTACACTCCAAACCAAAAAAATATATATATATTTTCTGTGTTTGTAAATTGTGTGCGCAGTAGCCGCACGTGCATCATCAAAGTATTGCCAAGTGTGCACCTGTGTCATAAGTAAAGGGCCGGCTGGCTTGACCATTAAAGGGTGCTGTAACCCACAAAGTACACTCCAGTCCAAACAAAAAAAAAATATTTTCTGTGTTTGTGAATTGTGTGCGCAGTAGCCGCACATGCATCAACAAAGTAGTGCCAAGAGTGCGCCTGTGTCATAAGTAAAGGGCCGGCTGGCTTGACCATTAAAGGTTGCTGTAACCCCCAAAGTAAACTCCAAACCAAAAAAAAAATATTTTCTGTGTTTGTGAATTGTGTGCGCAGTAGCCGCACGTGCATCAACAAAGTAGTGCCAAGCGTACGCCTGTGTCATAAGTAAAGGGCCGGCTGGCTTGACCGTTAATGGGTGCTGTAACCCCCAAAGTACACTCCAAACCAAAAAAATATATATTTTCTGTGTTTGTGAATTGTGTGCGCAGAAGCCGCACATGCATCAACATAGTAGTGCCAAGCGTGCGCCTGTGTCATAAGTAAAGGGCTGGCTGGCTTGACTGTTAAAGGGTGCTGTAACCCCCAAAGTACACTCCAGTCCAAACCAAATGAAATTTTTTTTCTATGTTTGCGAATTGTGTGCGCAGTAGCCGCACGTGCATTAACAATGTAGTGCCAAGCGTGCACCTGTGTCATAAGTAAAGGGCCAGCTGGCTTGACCGTTAAAGGGTGCTGTAACCCCCAAAGTACACTCCAAACCCCCCAAAAAAATATTTTCTGTGTTTGTGAATTGTGTGCGCTGTAGCCGCACGTGCATCAACAAAGTAGTGCCAAGCGTGCGCCTGTGTCATAAGTAAAGGGCTGGCTGGCTTGACCATTAAAGGGTGCTGTAACCCCCAAAGTACACTCCAGTCCAAACCAAAAAAATAATAATTTTCTGTGTTTGTGAATTGTGTGCGCATTAGCCGCACGTGCATCAACAAAGTAGTGCCAAGCGTGCGCCTGTGTCATAAGTAAAGGGCCGGCTGGCTTGACCATTAAAGGGTGCTGTAACCCCCAAAGTAAACTCCAAACCAAAAAAATATATATTTTCTGTGTTTGTGAATTGTGTGCGCAGTAGCCGCACGTGCATCAACAAAGTAGTGCCAAGCGTGCGCCTGTGTCATAAGTAAAGGGCCAGCTGGCTTGACCATTAAAGGGTGCTGTAACCCCCAAAGTACACTCCAAATCAAATAACAAAATATTTTTCCTGTGTTTGTGAATTGTGTGCGCAGTAGCCACACGTGCATCAACAAAGAAGTGCCAAGCGTGCGCCTGTGTCATAAGTAAAGGTCCGGCTGGCTTGACCGTTAAAGGGTGCTGTAACCCCCAAAGTACACTCCAAACCAAATAACAAAATATTTTTTTTGTGTTTGTGAATTGTGTGCGCAGTAGCTGCACGTGCATCAACAAAGTAGTGCCAAGCGTGCGCCTGTGTCATAAGTAAAGGGCCAGCTGGCTTGACTGTTAAAGGCTGCTGTAACCCCCAAAGTACACTCCATACCAAAAAAATATATATATTTTCTGTGTTTGTGAATTGTGTGCGCAGTAGCTGCACGTGCATCAACAAAGTAGTGCCAAGCGTGCGCCTGTGTCATAAGTAAAGGGCTGGCTGGCTTGACCGTTAAAGGGTGCTGTAACCCCCAAAGTACACTCCAGTCCAAACAAAAAAAAAAATATTATCTGTGTTTGTGAATTGTGTGCGCAGTAGCCGCACGTGCATCAACAAAGTAGTGCCAAGCGTGCGCCTGTGTCATAAGTAAAGGGCCAGCTGGCTTGACTGTTAAAGGGTGCTGTAACCCCCAAAGTACATTCCAAACCAAATAACAAAATATTTTTCCTGTGTTTGTGAATTGTGTGCGCAGTAGCCGCATGTGCATCAACAAAGTAGTGCCAAGCGTGCGCCTGTGTCATAAGTAAAGGGCCGGCTGGCTTGACCATTAAAGGGTGCTGTAACCCCCAAAGTACACTCCAAACCAAATAACAAAATATTTTTTCTGTGTTTGTGAATTGTGTGCGCAGTAGCCGCACGTGCATCAACAAAGTAGTGCCAAGCGTGCGCCTGTGTCATAAGTAAAGGGCCAGCTGGCTTGACTGTTAAAGGCTGCTGTAACCCCCAAAGTACACTCCATACCAAAAAAATATATATATTTTCTGTGTTTGTGAATTGTGTGCGCAGTAGCTGCACGTGCATCAACAAAGTAGTGCCAAGCGTGCGCCTGTGTCATAAGTAAAGGGCTGGCTGGCTTGACCGTTAAAGGGTGCTGTAACCCCCAAAGTACACTCCAGTCCAAACAAAAAAAAAAATATTATCTGTGTTTGTGAATTGTGTGCGCAGTAGCCGCACGTGCATCAACAAAGTAGTGCCAAGCGTGCGCCTGTGTCATAAGTAAAGGGCCAGCTGGCTTGACTGTTAAAGGGTGCTGTAACCCCCAAAGTACATTCCAAACCAAATAACAAAATATTTTTCCTGTGTTTGTGAATTGTGTGCGCAGTAGCCGCATGTGCATCAACAAAGTAGTGCCAAGCGTGCGCCTGTGTCATAAGTAAAGGGCCGGCTGGCTTGACCATTAAAGGGTGCTGTAACCCCCAAAGTACACTCCAAACCAAATAACAAAATATTTTTTCTGTGTTTGTGAATTGTGTGCGCAGTAGCCGCACGTGCATCAACAAAGTAGTGCCAAGCGTGCGCCTGTGTCATAAGTAAAGGGCCGGCTGGCTTGACCGTTAAAGGGTGCTGTAACCCCCAAAGTACACTCCAAACCAAATAACAAAATATTTTTTCCGTGTTTGTGAATTGTGTGCGCAGTAGTCGCACGCGCATCAACAAAGTAGTGCCAAGCGTGCGCCTGTGTCATAAGTAAAGGGCGGGCTGGCTTGACCGTTAAAGGGTGCTGTAACCCCCAAAGTACACTCCAGTCAAAACAAAAAAATATATATTTTCTGTGTTTGTGAATTGTGTGCGTAGTAGCTGCACGTGCATCAACAAAGTAGTGCCAAGCATGCGCCTGTCATAAGTAAAGGGCCGGATGGCTTGACCTTTAAAGGGTGCTGTAACCCCCAAAGTACACTCCAAACCAAATAACAAAATATTTTTCCTGTGTTTGTGAATTGTGTGCGCAGTAGCCGCACGTGCATCAACAAGCGTGCGCCTGTGTCATAAGTAAAGGGCCAGCTGGCTTGACCGCTAAAGGGTGCTGTAACCCCCAAAGTACACTCCAAACCAAATAACAAAATATTTTTCCTGTGTTTGTGAATTGTGTGCGCAGTAGCCGCACGTGCATCAACAAAGTAGTGCCAAGTGTGCGCCTGTGTCATAAGTAAAGGGCCAGCTGGCTTGACCGTTAAAGGGTGCTGTAACCCCCAAAGTACACTCCAGTCCAAACCAAAAGAATTTTTTTTTCTGTGTTTGTGAATTGTGTGCGCAGTAGCCGCACGTGCATCAACAAGCGTGCGCCTGTGTCATAAGTAAAGGGCCAGCTGGCTTGACCGCTAAAGGGTGCTGTAACCCCCAAAGTACACTCCAAACCAAATAACAAAATATTTTTTCTGTGTTTGTGAATTGTGTGCGCAGTAGTCGCACGTGCATCTACAAAGTAGTGCCAAGCGTGCGCCTGTATCATAAGTAAAGGGCCAGCTGGCTTGACCGTTGAAGGGTGCTGTAACCCCCAAAGTACACTCCAAACCAAAAAATATATATTTTCTGTGTTTGTGAATTGTGTGCGCAGTAGCCGCACGTGCATCAACAAAGTAGTTCCAAGTGTGCGCCTGTGTCATAAGTAAAGGGCTGGCTGGCTTGACCGTTGAAGGGTGCTGTAACCCCCAAAGTACACTCCAAACCAAATAACATAATATTTTCCTGTGTTTGTGAATTGTGTGCGCAGTAGCCGCACGTGCATCAACAAAGTAGTGCCAAGTGTGCGCCTGTGTGATAAGTAAAGGGCCGGCTTGCTTGACAGTTAAAGGGTGCTGTAACCCCCAAAGTACACTCCAAACCAAAAAATATATATTTTCTGTGTTTGTGAATTGTGTGCGCAGTAGCCGCAAGTGCATCAACAAAGTAGTGCCAAGCGTACGCCTGTGTCATAAGTAAAGGGCCGGCTGGCTTGACCGTTAATGGGTGCTGTAACCCCCAAAGTACACTCCAAACCAAAAAAATATATATTTTCTGTGTTTGTGAATTGTGTGCGCAGAAGCCGCACATGCATCAACATAGTAGTGCCAAGCGTGCGCCTGTGTCATAAGTAAAGGGCTGGCTGGCTTGACTGTTAAAGGGTGCTGTAACCCCCAAAGTACACTCCAGTCCAAACCAAATGAAATTTTTTTTCTATGTTTGCGAATTGTGTGCGCAGTAGCCGCACGTGCATTAACAATGTAGTGCCAAGCGTGCGCCTGTGTCATAAGTAAAGGGCCAGCTGGCTTGACCGTTAAAGGGTGCTGTAACCCCCAAAGTACACTCCAAACCCCCCCAAAAAATATTTTCTGTGTTTGTGAATTGTGTGCGCTGTAGCCGCACGTGCATCAACAAAGTAGTGCCAAGCGTGCGCCTGTGTCATAAGTAAAGGGCTGGCTGGCTTGACCATTAAAGGGTGCTGTAACCCCCAAAGTACACTCCAGTCCAAACCAAAAAAAAAATATTTTCTGTGTTTGTGAATTGTGTGCGCAGTAGCCGCACGTGCATCAACAAAGTAGTGCCAAGCGTGCGCCTGTGTCATAAGTAAAGGGCCGGCTGGCTTGACCATTAAAGGGTGCTGTAACCCCCAAAGTAAACTCCAAACCAAAAAAATATATATTTTCTGTGTTTGTGAATTGTGTGCGCAGTAGCCGCACGTGCATCAACAAAGTAGTGCCAAGCGTGCGCCTGTGTCATAAGTAAAGGGCCAGCTGGCTTGACCATTAAAGGGTGCTGTAACCCCCAAAGTACACTCCAAATCAAATAACAAAATATTTTTCCTGTGTTTGTGAATTGTGTGCGCAGTAGCCACACGTGCATCAACAAAGAAGTGCCAAGCGTGCGCCTGTGTCATAAGTAAAGGTCCGGCTGGCTTGACCGTTAAAGGGTGCTGTAACCCCCAAAGTACACTCCAAACCAAATAACAAAATATTTTTTTTGTGTTTGTGAATTGTGTGCGCAGTAGCTGCACGTGCATCAACAAAGTAGTGCCAAGCGTGCGCATGTGTCATAAGAAAAAGGGCCAGCTGGCTTGACTGTTAAAGGGTGCTGTAACCCCCAAAGTACACTCCAAACCAAATAACAAAATATTTTTCCTGTGTTTGTGAATTGTGTGCGCAGTAGCCGCATGTGCATCAACAAAGTAGTGCCAAGCGTGCGCCTGTGTCATAAGTAAAGGGCCGGCTGGCTTGACCATTAAAGGGTGCTGTAACCCCCAAAGTACACTCCAAACCAAATAACAAAATATTTTTTCTGTGTTTGTGAATTGTGTGCGCAGTAGCCGCACGTGCATCAACAAAGTAGTGCCAAGCGTGCGCCTGTGTCATAAGTAAAGGGCCGGCTGGCTTGACCGTTAAAGGGTGCTGTAACCCCCAAAGTACACTCCAAACCAAATAACAAAATATTTTTTCCGTGTTTGTGAATTGTGTGCGCAGTAGTCGCACGTGCATCAACAAAGTAGTGCCAAGCGTGCGCCTGTGTCATAAGTAAAGGGCGGGCTGGCTTGACCGTTAAAGGGTGCTGTAACCCCCAAAGTACACTCCAGTCAAAACAAAAAAATATATATTTTCTGTGTTTGTGAATTGTGTGCGTAGTAGCTGCACGTGCATCAACAAAGTAGTGCCAAGCATGCACCTGTCATAAGTAAAGGGCCGGATGGCTTGACCTTTAAAGGGTGCTGTAACCCCCAAAGTACACTCCAAACCAAATAACAAAATATTTTTCCTGTGTTTGTGAATTGTGTGCGCAGTAGCCGCACGTGCATCAACAAGCGTGCGCCTGTGTCATAAGTAAAGGGCCAGCTGGCTTGACCGCTAAAGGGTGCTGTAACCCCCAAAGTACACTCCAAACCAAATAACAAAATATTTTTTCTGTGTTTGTGAATTGTGTGCGCAGTAGTCGCACGTGCATCTACAAAGTAGTGCCAAGCGTGCGCCTGTATCATAAGTAAAGGGCCAGCTGGCTTGACCGTTGAAGGGTGCTGTAACCCCCAAAGTACACTCCAAACCAAAAAATATATATTTTCTGTGTTTGTGAATTGTGTGCGCAGTAGCCGCACGTGCATCAACAAAGTAGTTCCAAGTGTGCGCCTGTGTCATAAGTAAAGGGCTGGCTGGCTTGACCGTTGAAGGGTGCTGTAACCCCCAAAGTACACTCCAAACCAAATAACATAATATTTTTCCTGTGTTTGTGAATTGTGTGCGCAGTAGCCGCACGTGCATCAACAAAGTAGTGCCAAGTGTGCGCCTGTGTGATAAGTAAAGGGCCGGCTGGCTTGACAGTTAAAGGGTGCTGTAACCCCCAAAGTACACTCCAAACCAAAAAATATATATTTTCTGTGTTTGTGAATTGTGTGCGCAGTAGCCGCACGTGCATCATCAAAGTAGTGCCAAGCGTGCGCCTGTATCATAAGTAAAGGGCCTGCTGGCTTGACCGTTAAAGGGTGCTGTAACCCCAAAGTACACTCAAAACCCCCCAAAAAAATATTTTCTGTGTTTGTGAATTGTGTGCGCAGTAGCCGCACGTGCATCAACAAAGTAGTGCCAAGCGTGCACCTGTGTCATAAGTTAAGAGCCGGCTGGCTTGACCGTTAAAGGGTGCTGTAACCCCCAAAGTACACTCCAAACCAAAAATATATATATATATATTTTCTGTGTTTGTGAATTGTGTGCGCAGTAGCCGCACGTGCATCATCAAAGTAGTGCCAAGCGTGCACCTGTGTCATAAGTAAAGGGCCGGCTGGCTTAACCATTAAAGGGTGCTGTATCCCCCAAAGTACACTCCAAACCCCGCAAAAAAAATATTTTCTGTGTTTGTGAATTGTGTGCGCAGTAGCCGCACGCGCATCAACAAAGTAGTGCCAAGCGTGCGCCTGTGTCATAAGTAAAGGGCCGGCTGGCTTGACCGTTAAAGGGTGCTGTAACCCCCAAAGTACACTCCAAACCAAAAAAAAAATTATTTTCTGTGTTTGTGAATTGTGTGCGCAGTAGCCGCACGTGCATCAACAAAGTAGTGCAAAGCGTGCGCCTGTGTCATAAGTAAAGGGTTGGCTGGCTTGACCATTAAAGGGTGCTGTAACCCCCAAAGTACACTCCAAACCAAATAACAAAATATTTTTTCTGTGTTTGTGAATTGTGTGCGCAGTAGCCGCATGTGCATCAACAAAGTAGTGCCAAGCGTGCGCCTGTGTGATAAGTAAAGGGCCGGCTGGCTTGACCGTTAAAGGGTGCTGTAACCCCCAAAGTACACTCCAAACCAAAAAATATATATTTTCTGTGTTTGTGAATTGTGTGCGCAGTAGCTGCACGTGAATCAACAAAGTAGTGCCAAGCGTGCGCCTGTGTCATAAGTAAAGGGCTGGCTGGCTTGACCGTTAAAGGGTGCTGTAACCCCCAAAGTACACTCCAGTCCAAACCAAAAAATATATATTTTCTGTGTTTGTGAATTGTGTGCGCAGTAGCTGCACGTGAATCAACAAAGTAGTGCCAAGCGTGCGCCTGTGTCATAAGTAAAGGGCTGGCTGGCTTGACCGTTAAAGGGTGCTGTAACCCCCAAAGTACACTCCAGTCCAAACCAAAAAAAAAAACATTTTCTGTGTTTGTGAATTGCATGCGCAGTAGCAGCACGTGCATCAACAAAGTAGTGCCAAGCGTGCGCCTGTGTCATAAGTAAAGGGCCGGCTGGCTTGACCATTAAAGGGTGCTGTAACCCCCAAAATACACTCCAAAACAAATAACAAAATATTTTTTCTGTGTTTGTGAATTGTGTGCGCAGTAGCCGCACATGCATCAACAAAGTAGTGCCAAGCGTGCGCCTGTGTCATAAGTAAAGGGCCAGCTGGCTTGACCATTAAAGGGTGCTGTAACCAACAAAGTACACTCCAAACCAAATAACAAAATATTTTTTCTGTGTTTGTGAATTGTGTGCGCAGTAGCCGCAAGTACATCATCAAAGTAGTGCCAAGCGTGTGCCTGTGTCATAAGAAAAGGGCCGGCTGGCTTGACTGTTAAAGGGTGCTGTAACCCCCAACGTACACTCCAAACCAAATAACAAAATATTTTTTCTGTGTTTGTGAATTGTGTGCGCAGTAGCCGCACGTGCATCAACAAAGTAGTGCCAAGCGTGCGCCTGTGTCATAAGTAAAGGGCCGGCTGGCTTGACCATTAAAGGGTGCTGTAAGCACCATAGTACACTCCAGTCCAAACCAAAAAAAAAAATATCTTCTGTGTTTGTGAATTGTGTGCGCAGTAGCCGCACGCGCATCAACAAAGTAGTGCCAAGCGTGCGCCTGTGTCATAAGTAAAGGGCCAGCTGGCTTGACCGTTAAAGGGTGCTGTAACCCCCAAAATAAACTCCAAACCAAAAAAATATATATTTTTTGTGTTTGTGAATTGTGTGCGCAGTAGCCTCACATACATCAACAAAGTAGTGCCAAGCGTGCGCCTGTGTCATAAGTAAAGGGCCGGCTGGCTTGACCGTTAAAGGGTGCTGTAACCCCCAAAGTACACTCCAAACCAAACAACAAAATATTTTTTCTGTGTTTGTGAATTGTGTGCGCAGTAGCCGCACGTGCATCAACAAAGTAGTGCCAAGCGTGCGCCTGTGTCATAAGTAAAGAGCCAGCTGGCTTGACCATTAGAGGGTGCTGTAACCCCCAAAGTACACTCCAAACCAAAAAAATAAATATTTTCTGAGTTTGTGAATTGTGTGCGCAGTAGCCGCACGTGCATCAACAAAGTAGTGCCAAGCGTGCGCCTGTGTCATAAGTAAAGGGCCGGCTGGCTTGACCGTTAAAGGGTGCTGTAACCCCCAAAGTACAGTACAGTCTAAACCAAAAAAAAATATATTTTCTGTGTTTGTGAATTGTGTGCGCAGTAGCCGCACGTGCATCAACAAAGTAGTGCCAAGCGTGCGCCTGTGTCATAAGTAAAGGGCTGGCTGGCTTGACCGTTAAAGTGTGCTGTAACCCCCAAAGTAAACTCCAAACCAATAAAATATATATTTTCTGTGTTTGTGAATTGTGTGCGCAGTAGCCGCACGTGCATCAACAAAGTAGTGCCAAGCGTGCGCCTGTGTCATAAGTAAAGGGCCGGCTGGCTTGACCGTTAAAGGGTGCTGTAACCCCCAAAGTACACTCCAAACCAAATAACAAAATATTTTTCCTGTGCTTGTGAATTGTGTGTGCAGTAGCCGCACGTGCATCAACAAAGTAGTGCCAAGCGTGCGCCTGTGTCATAAGTAAAGGGCCGGCTGGCTTGACCGTTAAAGGGTGCTGTAACCCCCAAAGTACACTCCAAACCAAATAAAATAAATATTTTCTGAGTTTGTGAATTGTGTGCGCAGTAGCCGCACGTGCATCAACAAAGTAGTGCCAAGCGTGCGCCTGTGTCATAAGTAAAGGGCCGGCTGGCTTGACCGTTAAAGGGTGCTGTAACCCCCAAAGTACAGTACAGTCTAAATCAAAAAAATATATATTTTCTGTGTTTGTGAATTGTGTGCGCAGTAGCCGCACGTGCATCAACAAAGTAGTGCCAAGCGTGCGCCTGTGTCATAAGTAAAGGGCCGGCTGGCTTGACCGTTAAAGGGTGCTGTAACCCCCAAAGTAAACTCCAAACCAAAAAAATATATATTTTCTGTGTTTGTGAATTTTGTGCGCAGTAGCCGCACGTGCATCAACAAAGTAGTGCCAAGCGTGCGCCTGTGTCATTAGTAAAGGGCCGGCTGGCTTGACCGTTAAAGGGTGCTGTAAAACCCAAAGTACACTCCAAACCAAATAACAAAATATTTTTCCTGTGTTTGTGAATTGTGTGCGCAGTAGCTGCACGTGCATCAACAAAGTAGTGCCAAGCGTGCGCCTGTGTCATAAGTAAAGGGCCGGCTGGCTTGACCGTTAAAGGGTGCTGTAACCCCCAAAGTACACTCCAAACAAAAAAAAATAATTTTTTATGTGTTTGTGAATTGTGTGCGCAGAAGCAGCACGTGCATCAACAAAGTAGTGCCAAGCGTGCGCCTGTGTCATAAGTAAAGGGCCGGCTGGCTTGACCGTTAAAGGGTGCTGTAACCCCCAAAGTACACTACAGTCCAAACCAAAAAAAAAATTTTTTCTGTGTTTGTGAATTGTGTGCGCAGTAGCCGCACGTGCATCAACAAAGTAGTGCCAAGCGTTCGCCTGTGTCATAAGTAAAGGGCCGGCTGGCTTAACCATTAAAGGGTGCTGAAACCCCCAAAATACACTCCAAACCAAATAACAAAATATTTTTTCTGTGTTTGTGAATTGTGTGCGCAGTAGCCGCACGTGCATCAACAAAGTAGTGCCAAGCGTGCGCCTGTGTCATAAGTTAAGAGCCGGCTGGCTTGACCGTTAAAGGGTACTGTAACCCCCAAAGTACACTCCAAACCAAAAATATATATATATATTTTCTGTGTTTGTGAATTGTGTGCGCAGTAGCCGCACGTGCATCATCAAAGTAGTGCCAAGCGTGCACCTGTGTCATAAGTAAAGGGCCGGCTGGCTTAACCATTAAAGGGTGCTGTATCCCCCAAAGTACACTCCAAACCCCGCAAAAAAAATATTTTCTGTGTTTGTGAATTGTGTGCGCAGTAGCCGCACGCGCATCAACAAAGTAGTGCCAAGCGTGCGCCTGTGTCATAAGTAAAGGGCCGGCTGGCTTGACCGTTAAAGGGTGCTGTAACCCCCAAAGTACACTCCAAACCAAAAAAAAAATTATTTTCTGTGTTTGTGAATTGTGTGCGCAGTAGCCGCACGTGCATCAACAAAGTAGTGCAAAGCGTGCGCCTGTGTCATAAGTAAAGGGTTGGCTGGCTTGACCATTAAAGGGTGCTGTAACCCCCAAAGTACACTCCAAACCAAATAACAAAATATTTTTTCTGTGTTTGTGAATTGTGTGCGCAGTAGCCGCATGTGCATCAACAAAGTAGTGCCAAGCGTGCGCCTGTGTGATAAGTAAAGTGCCGGCTGGCTTGACCGTTAAAGGGTGCTGTAACCCCCAAAGTACACTCCAAACCAAAAAATATATATTTTCTGTGTTTGTGAATTGTGTGCGCAGTAGCTGCACGTGAATCAACAAAGTAGTGCCAAGCGTGCGCCTGTGTCATAAGTAAAGGGCTGGCTGGCTTGACCGTTAAAGGGTGCTGTAACCCCCAAAGTACACTCCAGTCCAAACCAAAAAAAAAAATATTTTCTGTGTTTGTGAATTGCATGCGCAGTAGCAGCACGTGCATCAACAAAGTAGTGCCAAGCGTGCGCCTGTGTCATAAGTAATGGGCTGGCTGGCTTGACCGTTAAAGGGTGCTGTAACCCCCAAAGTACACAACAGTACAAACCAAAAAAAAAAATATTTTCTGTGTTTGTGAATTGTGTGCGCAGTAGCCGCACGTGCATCAACAAAGTAGTGCCAAGCGTGTGCCTGTGTCATAAGTAAAGGGCCGGCTGGCTTGACCATTAAAGGGTGCTGTAACCCCCAAAATACACTCCAAAACAAATAACAAAATATTTTTTCTGTGTTTGTGAATTGTGTGCGCAGTAGCCGCACATGCATCAACAAAGTAGTGCCAAGCGTGCGCCTGTGTCATAAGTAAAGGGCCAGCTGGCTTGACCATTAAAGGGTGCTGTAACCAACAAAGTACACTCCAAACCAAATAACAAAATATTTTTTCTGTGTTTGTGAATTGTGTGCGCAGTAGCCGCAAGTACATCATCAAAGTAGTGCCAAGCGTGTGCCTGTGTCATAAGAAAAGGGCCGGCTGGCTTGACTGTTAAAGGGTGCTGTAACCCCCAACGTACACTCCAAACCAAATAACAAAATATTTTTTCTGTGTTTGTGAATTGTGTGCGCAGTAGCCGCACGTGCATCAACAAAGTAGTGCCAAGCGTGCGCCTGTGTCATAAGTAAAGGGCCGGCTGGCTTGACCATTAAAGGGTGCTGTAAGCACCAAAGTACACTCCAGTCCAAACCAAAAAAAAAAATATCTTCTGTGTTTGTGAATTGTGTGCGCAGTAGCCGCACGCGCATCAACAAAGTAGTGCCAAGCGTGCGCCTGTGTCATAAGTAAAGGGCCAGCTGGCTTGACCGTTAAAGGGTGCTGTAACCCCCAAAGTAAACTCCAAACCAAAAAAATATATATTTTTTGTGTTTGTGAATTGTGTGCGCAGTAGCCTCACATACATCAACAAAGTAGTGCCAAGCGTGCGCCTGTGTCATAAGTAAAGGGCCGGCTGGCTTGACCGTTAAAGGGTGCTGTAACCCCCAAAGTACACTCCAAACCAAACAACAAAATATTTTTTCTGTGTTTGTGAATTGTGTGCGCAGTAGCCGCACGTGCATCAACAAAGTAGTGCCAAGCGTGCGCCTGTGTCATAAGTAAAGAGCCAGCTGGCTTGACCATTAGAGGGTGCTGTAACCCCCAAAGTACACTCCAAACCAAAAAAATAAATATTTTCTGAGTTTGTGAATTGTGTGCGCAGTAGCCGCACGTGCATCAACAAAGTAGTGCCAAGCGTGCGCCTGTGTCATAAGTAAAGGGCCGGCTGGCTTGACCGTTAAAGGGTGCTGTAACCCCCAAAGTACAGTACAGTCTAAACCAAAAAAAAATATATTTTCTGTGTTTGTGAATTGTGTGCGCAGTAGCCGCACGTGCATCAACAAAGTAGTGCCAAGCGTGCGCCTGTGTCATAAGTAAAGGGCTGGCTGGCTTGACCGTTAAAGTGTGCTGTAACCCCCAAAGTAAACTCCAAACCAATAAAATATATATTTTCTGTGTTTGTGAATTGTGTGCGCAGTAGCCGCACGTGCATCAACAAAGTAGTGCCAAGCGTGCGCCTGTGTCATAAGTAAAGGGCCGGCTGGCTTGACCGTTAAAGGGTGCTGTAACCCCCAAAGTACACTCCAAACCAAATAACAAAATATTTTTCCTGTGCTTGTGAATTGTGTGTGCAGTAGCCGCACGTGCATCAACAAAGTAGTGCCAAGCGTGCGCCTGTGTCATAAGTAAAGGGCCGGCTGGCTTGACCGTTAAAGGGTGCTGTAACCCCCAAAGTACACTCCAAACCAAATAAAATAAATATTTTCTGAGTTTGTGAATTGTGTGCGCAGTAGCCGCACGTGCATCAACAAAGTAGTGCCAAGCGTGCGCCTGTGTCATAAGTAAAGGGCCGGCTGGCTTGACCGTTAAAGGGTGCTGTAACCCCCAAAGTACAGTACAGTCTAAATCAAAAAAATATATATTTTCTGTGTTTGTGAATTGTGTGCGCAGTAGCCGCACGTGCATCAACAAAGTAGTGCCAAGCGTGCGCCTGTGTCATAAGTAAAGGGCCGGCTGGCTTGACCGTTAAAGGGTGCTGTAACCCCCAAAGTAAACTCCAAACCAAAAAAATATATATTTTCTGTGTTTGTGAATTTTGTGCGCAGTAGCCGCACGTGCATCAACAAAGTAGTGCCAAGCGTGCGCCTGTGTCATTAGTAAAGGGCCGGCTGGCTTGACCGTTAAAGGGTGCTGTAAAACCCAAAGTACACTCCAAACCAAATAACAAAATATTTTTCCTGTGTTTGTGAATTGTGTGCGCAGTAGCCGCACGTGCATCAACAAAGTAGTGCCAAGCGTGCGCCTGTGTCATAAGTAAAGGGCCGGCTGGCTTGACCGTTAAAGGGTGCTGTAACCCCCAAAGTACACTCCAAACAAAAAAAAATAATTTTTTATGTGTTTGTGAATTGTGTGCGCAGAAGCAGCACGTGCATCAACAAAGTAGTGCCAAGCGTGCGCCTGTGTCATAAGTAAAGGGCCGGCTGGCTTGACCGTTAAAGGGTGCTGTAACCCCCAAAGTACACTACAGTCCAAACCAAAAAAAAAATATTTTCTGTGTTTGTGAATTGTGTGCGCAGTAGCCGCACGTGCATCAACAAAGTAGTGCCAAGCGTTCGCCTGTGTCATAAGTAAAGGGCCGGCTGGCTTAACCATTAAAGGGTGCTGAAACCCCCAAAATACACTCCAAACCAAATAACAAAATATTTTTTCTGTGTTTGTGAATTGTGTGCGCAGTAGCCGCACATGCATCAACAAAGTAGTGCCAAGCGTGCGCCTGTGTCGTAAGTAAAGGGCTGGCTGGCTTGACCGTTAAAGGGTGCTGTAACCCCCAAAGTACACTCCAAACCAAATAACAAAATATTTTTTCTGTGTTTGTGAATTGTGTGCGCAGTAGCCGCACGTGCATCAACAAAGCAGTGCCAAGCGTGCGTCTGTGTCATAAGTAAAGGGCCGGCTGGCTTGACCGTTAAAGGGTGCTGTAACCCCCAAAGTACACTCCAAACCAAATAACAAAATATTTTTTCTGTGTTTGTGAATTGTGTGCGCAGTAGCCGCACATGCATCAACAAATTAGTGCCAAGCGTGCGCCTGTGTCATAAGTAAAGGGCCGGCTGTCTTGACCGTTAAAGGGTGCTGTAACCCCCAAAGTGCTCTCCAGTCCAAACCAAAAAAAAAAATATCTTCTGTGTTTGTGAATTGTGTGCGCAGTAGCCGCACGCGCATCAACAAAGTAGTGCCAAGCGTGCGTCTGTGTCATAAGAAAAGGGCCAGCTGGCTTGACCGTTAAAGGGTGCTATAACCCCCAAAGTAAACTCCAAACCAAAAAAAAAATATTTTCTGTGTTTGTGAATTGTGTGCGCTGTAGCCGCACGTGCATCATCAAAGTAGTGCCAAGCGTGCGCCTGTGTCATAAGTAAAGGGCCGGCTGGCTTGACCGTTAAAGGGTGCTGTAACCCCCAAAGTACACTCCAAAACAAATAACAAAATATTTTTTCTGTGTTTGTGAATTGTGTGCGCTGTAGCCGCACGTGCATCAACAAAGTAGTGCCAAGCGTGCGCCTGTGTCATAAGTAAAGGGCTGGCTGGCTAGACCATTAAAGGGTGCTGTAACCCCCAAAGTACAGTCCAGTCCAAACCAAAAAAAAAATATCTTCTGTGTTTGTGAACTGTGTGCGCAGTAGCCGCACGCGCATCAACAAAGTAGTGCCAAGCGTGCGCCTGTGTCATAAGTAAAGGGCCGGCTGGCTTGACCGTTAAAGGGTGCTGTAAACCCCAAAGTAAACTCCAAACCAAAAAAATATATATTTTCTGTGTTTGTGAATTGTGTGCGCAGTAGCCGCACATGCATCAACAAAGTAGTGCCAAGCATGCGCCTGTGTCATAAGTAAAGGGCCAGCTGGCTTGACCATTAAAGGGTGCTGTAACCCCCAAAGTACACTCCAAACCAAATAACAAAATATATTTTCTGTGTTTGTGAATTGTGTGCGCAGTAGCCGCACGTGCATCAACAAAGTAGTGCCAAGCGTGCGCCTGTGTCATAAGTAAAGGGCCAGCTGGCTTGACCGTTAAAGGGTTCTGTAACCCCCAAAGTACACTCCAAACCATAAAAATAAATATTTTCTGAGTTTGTGAATTGTGTGCGTAGTAGCCGCATGTGCATAAACAAAGTAGTGCCAAGCGTGCGCCTGTGTCATAAGTAAAGGGCCGGATGGCTTGACCGTTAAAGGGTGCTGTAACCTCCAAAGTATACTCCAAACCAAATAACAAAATATTTTTTCTGTGTTTGTGAATTGTGTGCGCTGTAGCCGCACGTGCATCATCAAAGTAGTGCCAAGCGTGCGCCTGTGTCATAAGTAAAGGGCTGGCTGGCTTGACTGTTAAAGGGTCCTGTAACGCCCAAAGTACACTCCAGTCCAAACCAAAAAAAAAAATATCTTCTGTGTTAATGAATTGTGTGCGCAGTAGCCGCACGCGCATCAACAAAGTAGTGCCAAGCGTGCGCCTGTGTCATAAGTAAAGGACCAGCTGGCTTGACCGGTAAAGGGTGCTGTAACTCCCAAAGTACACTCCAAACCAAATAACAAAATATTTTTTCTGTGTTTGTGAATTGTGGGCGCAGTAGCCGCACGTGCATCAACAAAGTAGTGCCAAGCATGCGCCTGTGTCATAAGTAAAGGGCCAGCTGGCTTGACCGTTATAGGGTGCTGTAACCCCCAAAGTACACTACAGTCTAAACCAAAAAAAAAAATATTTTCTGTGTTTGTGAATTGTGTGCGCAGTAGCCGCACGTGCATCAACAAAGTAGTGCCAAGCATGCGCCTGTGTCATAAGTAAAGGGCCAGCTGGCTTGACCGTTAAAGGGTGCTGTAACCCCCAAAGTACACTCCAAACCAAAAAAAAATTATTTTTTCTGTGTTTGTGAATTGTGTGCGCAGCAGCCGCACGTGCATCATCAAAGTAGTGCCAAGCGAGCGCCTGTGTCATAAGTAAAGGGCCGGCTGGCTTGACAGATTAAGGGTGCTGTAACCCCCAAAGTACACTCCAGTCCAAACCAAAAAAAAAAATATCTTCTGTGTTTGTGAATTGTGTGCGCAGTAGCCGCACGTGCATCAACAAAGTAGTGCCAAGCGTGCGCCTGTGTCATAAGTAAAGGGCCAGCTGGCTTGACCGTTAAAGGGTGCTGTAACCCCCAAAGTAAACTCCAAACCAAAAAAAAAATATTTTCTGTGTTTGTGAATTGTGTGCGGAGTAGCCGCACGTGCATCAACAAAGTAGTGCCAAGCGTGAGCCTGTGTCTTAAGTAAAGGGCCAGCTGGCTTGACCGTTAAAGGGTGCTGTAACCCCCAAAGGACACTCCAGTCAAAACTAAAAAAATATTTTTTTCTGTGTTTGTGAATTGTGTGCGCAGTATCCGCACGTGCATCAACAAAGTAGTGCCAAGCGTGCGCCTGTGTCATAAGTAAAGGGCCGGCTGGCTTGACCGTTAAAGGGTGCTGTAACCCCCAAAGTACAGTACAGTCTAAATCAAAAAAATATATATTTTCTGTGTTTGTGAATTGTGTGCGCAGTAGCCGCACGTGCATCAACAAAGTAGTGCCAAGCGTGCGCCTGTGTCATAAGTAAAGGGCCGGCTGGCTTGACCGTTAAAGGGTGCTGTAACCCCCAAAGTAAACTCCAAACCAAAAAAATATATATTTTCTGTGTTTGTGAATTGTGTGCGCAGTAGCCGCACGTGCATCAACAAAGTAGTGCCAAGCGTGCGCCTGTGTCATTAGTAAAGGGCCGGCTGGCTTGACCGTTAAAGGGTGCTGTAAAACCCAAAGTACACTCCAAACCAAATAACAAAATATTTTTCCTGTGTTTGTGAATTGTGTGCGCAGTAGACGCATGTGCATCAACAAAGTAGTGCCAAGCGTGCGCCTGTGTCATAAGTAAAGGGCCGGCTGGCTTGACCGTTAAAGGGTGCTGTAACCCCCAAAGTACACTCCAAACAAAAAAAAATAATTTTTTATGTGTTTGTGAATTGTGTGCGCAGAAGCAGCACGTGCATCAACAAAGTAGTGCCAAGCGTGCGCCTGTGTCATAAGTAAAGGGCCGGCTGGCTTGACCGTTAAAGGGTGCTGTAACCCCCAAAGTACACTACAGTCCAAACCAAAAAAAAGATATTTTCTGTGTTTGTGAATTGTGTGCGCAGTAGCCGCACGTGCATCAACAAAGTAGTGCCAAGCGTTCGCCTGTGTCATAAGTAAAGGGCCGGCTGGCTTAACCATTAAAGGGTGCTGAAACCCCCAAAATACACTCCAAACCAAATAACAAAATATTTTTTCTGTGTTTGTGAATTGTGTGCGCAGTAGCCGCACATGCATCAACAAAGTAGTGCCAAGCGTGCGCCTGTGTCGTAAGTAAAGGGCTGGCTGGCTTGACCGTTAAAGGGTGCTGTAACCCCCAAAGTACACTCCAAACCAAATAACAAAATATTTTTTCTGTGTTTGTGAATTGTGTGCGCAGTAGCCGCACGTGCATCAACAAAGCAGTGCCAAGCGTGCGTCTGTGTCATAAGTAAAGGGCCGGCTGGCTTGACCGTTAAAGGGTGCTGTAACCCCCAAAGTACACTCCAAAGCAAATAACAAAATATTTTTTCTGTGTTTGTGAATTGTGTGCGCAGTAGCCGCACGTGCATCAACAAATTAGTGCCAAGCGTGCGCCTGTGTCATAAGTAAAGGGCCGGCTGTCTTGACCGTTAAAGGGTGCTGTAACCCCCAAAGTGCTCTCCAGTCCAAACCAAAAAAAAAAATATCTTCTGTGTTTGTGAATTGTGTGCGCAGTAGCCGCACGCGCATCAACAAAGTAGTGCCAAGCGTGCGTCTGTGTCATAAGAAAAGGGCCAGCTGGCTTGACCGTTAAAGGGTGCTGTAACCCCCAAAGTAAACTCCAAACCAAAAAAAAAATATTTTCTGTGTTTGTGAATTGTGTGCGCTGTAGCCGCACGTGCATCATCAAAGTAGTGCCAAGCGTGCGCCTGTGTCATAAGTAAAGGGCCGGCTGGCTTGACCGTTAAAGGGTGCTGTAACCCCCAAAGTACACTCCAAACCAAATAACAAAATATTTTTTCTGTGTTTGTGAATTGTGTGCGCTGTAGCCGCACGTGCATCAACAAAGTAGTGCCAAGCGTGCGCCTGTGTCATAAGTAAAGGGCCGGCTGGCTTGACCGTTAAAGGGTGCTGTAACCCCCAAAGTACAGTACAGTCTAAATCAAAAAAATATATATTTTCTGTGTTTGTGAATTGTGTGCGCAGTAGCCGCACGTGCATCAACAAAGTAGTGCCAAGCGTGCGCCTGTGTCATAAGTAAAGGGCCGGCTGGCTTGACCGTTAAAGGGTGCTGTAACCCCCAAAGTAAACTCCAAACCAAAAAAATATATATTTTCTGTGTTTGTGAATTGTGTGCGCAGTAGCCGCACGTGCATCAACAAAGTAGTGCCAAGCGTGCGCCTGTGTCATTAGTAAAGGGCCGGCTGGCTTGACCGTTAAAGGGTGCTGTAAAACCCAAAGTACACTCCAAACCAAATAACAAAATATTTTTCCTGTGTTTGTGAATTGTGTGCGCAGTAGACGCATGTGCATCAACAAAGTAGTGCCAAGCGTGCGCCTGTGTCATAAGTAAAGGGCTGGCTGGCTAGACCATTAAAGGGTGCTGTAACCCCCAAAGTACAGTCCAGTCCAAACCAAAAAAAAAATATCTTCTGTGTTTGTGAACTGTGTGCGCAGTAGCCGCACGCGCATCAACAAAGTAGTGCCAAGCGTGCGCCTGTGTCATAAGTAAAGGGCCGGCTGGCTTGACCGTTAAAGGGTGCTGTAAACCCCAAAGTAAACTCCAAACCAAAAAAATATATATTTTCTGTGTTTGTGAATTGTGTGCGCAGTAGCCGCACATGCATCAACAAAGTAGTGCCAAGCATGCGCCTGTGTCATAAGTAAAGGGCCAGCTGGCTTGACCGTTAAAGGGTGCTGTAACCCCCAAAGTACACTCCAAACCAAATAACAAAATATATTTTCTGTGTTTGTGAATTGTGTGCGCAGTAGCCGCACGTGCATCAACAAAGTAGTGCCAAGCGTGCGCCTGTGTCATAAGTAAAGGGCCAGCTGGCTTGACCGTTAAAGGGTTCTGTAACCCCCAAAGTACACTCCAAACCATAAAAATAAATATTTTCTGAGTTTGTGAATTGTGTGCGTAGTAGCCGCATGTGCATAAACAAATTAGTGCCAAGCGTGCGCCTGTGTCATAAGTAAAGGGCCGGATGGCTTGACCGTTAAAGGGTGCTGTAACCTCCAAAGTATACTCCAAACCAAATAACAAAATATTTTTTCTGTGTTTGTGAATTGTGTGCGCTGTAGCCGCACGTGCATCATCAAAGTAGTGCCAAGCGTGCGCCTGTGTCATAAGTAAAGGGCTGGCTGGCTTGACTGTTAAAGGGTCCTGTAATGCCCAAAGTACACTCCAGTCCAAACCAAAAAAAAAAATATCTTCTGTGTTAATGAATTGTGTGCGCAGTAGCCGCACGCGCATCAACAAAGTAGTGCCAAGCGTGCGCCTGTGTCATAAGTAAAGGACCGGCTGGCTTGACCGGTAAAGGGTGCTGTAACTCCCAAAGTACACTCCAAACCAAATAACAAAATATTTTTTCTGTGTTTGTGAATTGTGGGCGCAGTAGCCGCACGTGCATCAACAAAGTAGTGCCAAGCATGCGCCTGTGTCATAAGTAAAGGGCCAGCTGGCTTGACCGTTATAGGGTGCTGTAACCCCCAAAGTACACTACAGTCTAAACCAAAAAAAAAAATATTTTCTGTGTTTGTGAATTGTGTGCGCAGTAGCCGCACGTGCATCAACAAAGTAGTGCCAAGCATGCGCCTGTGTCATAAGTAAAGGGCCAGCTGGCTTGACCGTTAAAGGGTGCTGTAACCCCCAAAGTACACTCCAAACCAAAAAAAAATTATTTTTTCTGTGTTTGTGAATTGTGTG
Organism: Taudactylus pleione; assembly: GCA_031769625.1. Classification (NCBI taxonomy): domain Eukaryota; kingdom Metazoa; phylum Chordata; class Amphibia; order Anura; family Myobatrachidae; genus Taudactylus; species Taudactylus pleione. The sequence continues at coordinate 101,821 of JAUIMM010001511.1, read as the reverse complement.
CGCAGCAGCCGCACGTGCATCATCAAAGTAGTGCCAAGCGAGCGCCTGTGTCATAAGTAAAGGGCCGGCTGGCTTGACAGTTTAAGGGTGCTGTAACCCCCAAAGTACACTCCAGTCCAAACCAAAAAAAAAAATATCTTCTGTGTTTGTGAATTGTGTGCGCAGTAGCCGCACGTGCATCAACAAATTAGTAGTGCCAAGCGTGCGCCTGTGTCATAAGTAAAGGGCCAGCTGGCTTGACCGTTAAAGGGTGCTGTAACCCCCAAAGTAAACTCCAAACCAAAAAAAAAATATTTTCTGTGTTTGTGAATTGTGTGCGGAGTAGCCGCACGTGCATCAACAAAGTAGTGCCAAGCGTGAGCCTGTGTCTTAAGTAAAGGGCCAGCTGGCTTGACCGTTAAAGGGTGCTGTAACCCCCAAAGGACACTCCAGTCAAAACTAAAAAAATATTTTTTTCTGTGTTTGTGAATTGTGTGCGCAGTATCCGCACGTGCATCAACAAAGTAGTGCCAAGCGTGCGCCTGTGTCATAAGTAAAGGGCCGGCTGGCTTGACCGTTAAAGGGTGCTGTAACCCCCAAAGTACAGTACAGTCTAAATCAAAAAAATATATATTTTCTGTGTTTGTGAATTGTGTGCGCAGTAGCCGCACGTGCATCAACAAAGTAGTGCCAAGCGTGCGCCTGTGTCATAAGTAAAGGGCCGGCTGGCTTGACCGTTAAAGGGTGCTGTAACCCCCAAAGTAAACTCCAAACCAAAAAAATATATATTTTCTGTGTTTGTGAATTGTGTGCGCAGTAGCCGCACGTGCATCAACAAAGTAGTGCCAAGCGTGCGCCTGTGTCATTAGTAAAGGGCCGGCTGGCTTGACCGTTAAAGGGTGCTGTAAAACCCAAAGTACACTCCAAACCAAATAACAAAATATTTTTCCTGTGTTTGTGAATTGTGTGCGCAGTAGACGCATGTGCATCAACAAAGTAGTGCCAAGCGTGCGCCTGTGTCATAAGTAAAGGGCCGGCTGGCTTGACCGTTAAAGGGTGCTGTAACCCCCAAAGTACACTCCAAACAAAAAAAAATAATTTTTTATGTGTTTGTGAATTGTGTGCGCAGAAGCAGCACGTGCATCAACAAAGTAGTGCCAAGCGTGCGCCTGTGTCATAAGTAAAGGGCCGGCTGGCTTGACCGTTAAAGGGTGCTGTAACCCCCAAAGTACACTACAGTCCAAACCAAAAAAAAAATATTTTCTGTGTTTGTGAATTGTGTGCGCAGTAGCCGCACGTGCATCAACAAAGTAGTGCCAAGCGTTCGCCTGTGTCATAAGTAAAGGGCCGGCTGGCTTAACCATTAAAGGGTGCTGAAACCCCCAAAATACACTCCAAACCAAATAACAAAATATTTTTTCTGTGTTTGTGAATTGTGTGCGCAGTAGCCGCACATGCATCAACAAAGTAGTGCCAAGCGTGCGCCTGTGTCGTAAGTAAAGGGCTGGCTGGCTTGACCGTTAAAGGGTGCTGTAACCCCCAAAGTACACTCCAAACCAAATAACAAAATATTTTTTCTGTGTTTGTGAATTGTGTGCGCAGTAGCCGCACGTGCATCAACAAAGCAGTGCCAAGCGTGCGTCTGTGTCATAAGTAAAGGGCCGGCTGGCTTGACCGTTAAAGGGTGCTGTAACCCCCAAAGTACACTCCAAAGCAAATAACAAAATATTTTTTCTGTGTTTGTGAATTGTGTGCGCAGTAGCCGCACGTGCATCAACAAATTAGTGCCAAGCGTGCGCCTGTGTCATAAGTAAAGGGCCGGCTGTCTTGACCGTTAAAGGGTGCTGTAACCCCCAAAGTGCTCTCCAGTCCAAACCAAAAAAAAAAATATCTTCTGTGTTTGTGAATTGTGTGCGCAGTAGCCGCACGCGCATCAACAAAGTAGTGCCAAGCGTGCGTCTGTGTCATAAGAAAAGGGCCAGCTGGCTTGACCGTTAAAGGGTGCTGTAACCCCCAAAGTAAACTCCAAACCAAAAAAAAAATATTTTCTGTGTTTGTGAATTGTGTGCGCTGTAGCCGCACGTGCATCATCAAAGTAGTGCCAAGCGTGCGCCTGTGTCATAAGTAAAGGGCCGGCTGGCTTGACCGTTAAAGGGTGCTGTAACCCCCAAAGTACACTCCAAACCAAATAACAAAATATTTTTTCTGTGTTTGTGAATTGTGTGCGCTGTAGCCGCACGTGCATCAACAAAGTAGTGCCAAGCGTGCGCCTGTGTCATAAGTAAAGGGCCGGCTGGCTTGACCGTTAAAGGGTGCTGTAACCCCCAAAGTACAGTACAGTCTAAATCAAAAAAATATATATTTTCTGTGTTTGTGAATTGTGTGCGCAGTAGCCGCACGTGCATCAACAAAGTAGTGCCAAGCGTGCGCCTGTGTCATAAGTAAAGGGCCGGCTGGCTTGACCGTTAAAGGGTGCTGTAACCCCCAAAGTAAACTCCAAACCAAAAAAATATATATTTTCTGTGTTTGTGAATTGTGTGCGCAGTAGCCGCACGTGCATCAACAAAGTAGTGCCAAGCGTGCGCCTGTGTCATTAGTAAAGGGCCGGCTGGCTTGACCGTTAAAGGGTGCTGTAAAACCCAAAGTACACTCCAAACCAAATAACAAAATATTTTTCCTGTGTTTGTGAATTGTGTGCGCAGTAGACGCATGTGCATCAACAAAGTAGTGCCAAGCGTGCGCCTGTGTCATAAGTAAAGGGCCGGCTGGCTTGACCGTTAAAGGGTGCTGTAACCCCCAAAGTACACTCCAAACAAAAAAAAATAATTTTTTATGTGTTTGTGAATTGTGTGCGCAGAAGCAGCACGTGCATCAACAAAGTAGTGCCAAGCGTGCGCCTGTGTCATAAGTAAAGGGCCGGCTGGCTTGACCGTTAAAGGGTGCTGTAACCCCCAAAGTACACTACAGTCCAAACCAAAAAAAAAATATTTTCTGTGTTTGTGAATTGTGTGCGCAGTAGCCGCACGTGCATCAACAAAGTAGTGCCAAGCGTTCGCCTGTGTCATAAGTAAAGGGCCGGCTGGCTTAACCATTAAAGGGTGCTGAAACCCCCAAAATACACTCCAAACCAAATAACAAAATATTTTTTCTGTGTTTGTGAATTGTGTGCGCAGTAGCCGCACATGCATCAACAAAGTAGTGCCAAGCGTGCGCCTGTGTCGTAAGTAAAGGGCTGGCTGGCTTGACCGTTAAAGGGTGCTGTAACCCCCAAAGTACACTCCAAACCAAATAACAAAATATTTTTTCTGTGTTTGTGAATTGTGTGCGCAGTAGCCGCACGTGCATCAACAAAGCAGTGCCAAGCGTGCGTCTGTGTCATAAGTAAAGGGCCGGCTGGCTTGACCGTTAAAGGGTGCTGTAACCCCCAAAGTACACTCCAAAGCAAATAACAAAATATTTTTTCTGTGTTTGTGAATTGTGTGCGCAGTAGCCGCACGTGCATCAACAAATTAGTGCCAAGCGTGCGCCTGTGTCATAAGTAAAGGGCCGGCTGTCTTGACCGTTAAAGGGTGCTGTAACCCCCAAAGTGCTCTCCAGTCCAAACCAAAAAAAAAAATATCTTCTGTGTTTGTGAATTGTGTGCGCAGTAGCCGCACGCGCATCAACAAAGTAGTGCCAAGCGTGCGTCTGTGTCATAAGAAAAGGGCCAGCTGGCTTGACCGTTAAAGGGTGCTGTAACCCCCAAAGTAAACTCCAAACCAAAAAAAAAATATTTTCTGTGTTTGTGAATTGTGTGCGCTGTAGCCGCACGTGCATCATCAAAGTAGTGCCAAGCGTGCGCCTGTGTCATAAGTAAAGGGCCGGCTGGCTTGACCGTTAAAGGGTGCTGTAACCCCCAAAGTACACTCCAAACCAAATAACAAAATATTTTTTCTGTGTTTGTGAATTGTGTGCGCTGTAGCCGCACGTGCATCAACAAAGTAGTGCCAAGCGTGCGCCTGTGTCATAAGTAAAGGGCTGGCTGGCTAGACCATTAAAGGGTGCTGTAACCCCCAAAGTACACTCCAGTCCAAACCAAAAAAAAAATATCTTCTGTGTTTGTGAACTGTGTGCGCAGTAGCCGCACGCGCATCAACAAAGTAGTGCCAAGCGTGCGCCTGTGTCATAAGTAAAGGGCCGGCTGGCTTGACCGTTAAAGGGTGCTGTAAACCCCAAAGTAAACTCCAAACCAAATAAATATATATTTTCTGTGTTTGTGAATTGTGTGCGCAGTAGCCGCACATGCATCAACAAAGTAGTGCCAAGCGTGCGCCTGTGTCATAAGTAAAGGGCCAGCTGGCTTGACCGTTAAAGGGTGCTGTAACCCCCAAAGTACACTCCAAACCAAATAACAAAATATATTTTCTGTGTTTGTGAATTGTGTGCGCAGTAGCCGCACGTGCATCAACAAAGTAGTGCCAAGCGTGCGCCTGTGTCATAAGTAAAGGGCCAGCTGGCTTGACCGTTAAAGGGTTCTGTAACCCCCAAAGTACACTCCAAACCATAAAAATAAATATTTTCTGAGTTTGTGAATTGTGTGCGTAGTAGCCGCACGTGCATAAACAAAGTAGTGCCAAGCGTGCGCCTGTGTCATAAGTAATGGGCCGGATGGCTTGACCGTTAAAGGGTGCTGTAACCTCCAAAGTATACTCCAAACCAAATAACAAAATATTTTTTCTGTGTTTGTGAATTGTGTGCGCTGTAGCCGCACGTGCATCATCAAAGTAGTGCCAAGCGTGCGCCTGTGTCATAAGTAAAGGGCTGGCTGGCTTGACTGTTAAAGGGTCCTGTAACGCCCAAAGTACACTCCAGTCCAAACCAAAAAAAAAAATATCTTCTGTGTTAATGAATTGTGTGCGCAGTAGCCGCACGCGCATCAACAAAGTAGTGCCAAGCGTGCGCCTGTGTCATAAGTAAAGGGCCGGCTGGCTTGACCGGTAAAGGGTGCTGTAACTCCCAAAGTACACTCCAAACCAAATAACAAAATATTTTTTCTGTGTTTGTGAATTGTGGGCGCAGTAGCCGCACGTGCATCAACAAAGTAGTGCCAAGCATGCGCCTGTGTCATAAGTAAAGGGCCAGCTGGCTTGACCGTTATAGGGTGCTGTAACCCCCAAAGTACACAACAGTCTAAACCAAAAAAAAAAATATTTTCTGTGTTTGTGAATTGTGTGCGCAGTAGCCGCACGTGCATCAACAAAGTAGTGCCAAGCATGCGCCTGTGTCATAATTAAAGGGCCAGCTGGCTTGACCGTTAAAGGGTGCTGTAACCCCCAAAGTACACTCCAAACCAAAAAAATATATATTTTCTGTGTTTGTGAATTGTGTGCGCAGCAGCCGCACGTGCATCATCAAAGTAGTGCCAAGCGAGCGCCTGTGTCATAAGTAAAGGGCCGGCTGGCTTGACAGTTTAAGGGTGCTGTAACCCCCAAAGTACACTCCAGTCCAAACCAAAAAAAAAAATATCTTCTGTGTTTGTGAATTGTGTGCGCAGTAGCCGCACGTGCATCAACAAAGTAGTGCCAAGCGTGCGCCTGTGTCATAAGTAAAGGGCCAGCTGGCTTGACAGTTAAAGGGTGCTGTAACCCCCAAAGTAAACTCCAAACCAAAAAAAAAATATTTTCTGTGTTTGTGAATTGTGTGCGCAGTAGCCGCACGTGCATCAACAAAGTAGTGCCAAGCGTGAGCCTGTGTCTTAAGTAAAGGGCCAGCTGGCTTGACCGTTAAAGGGTGCTGTAACCCCCAAAGGACACTCCAGTCAAAACTAAAAAAATTTTTTTTTCTGTGTTTGTGAATTGTGTGCGCAGTAGCCGCACGTGCATCAACAAAGTAGTGCCAAGTGTGCGCCTGTGTCATAAGTAAAGGGCCAGCTGGCTTGATCGATAAAGGGTGCTGTAACCCCCAAAGTACACTCCAAACCCAAAAAAAAAATATTTTCTGTGTTTGTGAATTGTGTGCGCAGTAGCCGCACGTGCATCAACAAAGTAGTGCCAAGCATGCGCCTGTGTCATAAGTAAAGGGCTGGCTGGCTTGACCGTTAAAGGGTGCTGTAACCCCCAAAGTACACTCCAGTCCAAACCTAAAAAAAAAATATTTTCTGTGTTTGTGAATTGTGTGCGCAGTAGCCGCACGTGCATCAACAAAGTAGTGCCAAGCGTGTGCCTGTGTCATAGGTAAAGGGCTGGCTGGTTTGACCATTAAAGGGTGCTGTAACCCCCAAAGTAAACTCCAAACCAAAAAAATATATATTTTCTGTGTTTGTGAATTGTGTGCGCAGTAGCCGCATGTGCATCAAACAAAGTAGTGCCAAGCGTGCGCCTGTGTCATAAGTAAAGGGCCGGCTGGCTTGACCATTAAAGGGTGCTGTAACCCCCAAAGTACACTCCAAACCAAATAACAAAATATTTTTCCTGTGTTTGTGAATTGTGTGCGCAGTAGCCGCACGTGCATCATCAAAGTAGTGCCAAGCGTGCGCCTGTGTTATAAGTAAAGGGCCGGCTGGCTTGACCGTTAAAGGGTGCTGTATCCCCCAAAGTACACTCCAAATCAAAAAAAAAATATTTTCTGTGTTTGTGAATTGTGTGCGCAGTAGCCGCACGTGCATCATCAAAGTAGTGCCAAGCGTGCGCCTGTGTTATAAGTAAAGGGCCGGCTGGCTTGACCGTTAAAGGGTGCTGTATCCCCCAAAGTACACTCCAAACCAAATAAAAAAGTATTTTTTCTGTGTTTGTGAATTGTGTGCGCAGTAGCCGCACATGCTTCAACAAAGTAGTGCCAAGCGTGCGCCTGTGTCATAAGTAAAGGGCTGGCTGGCTTGACCGTTAAAGGGTGCTGTAACCCCCAAAGTACACTCCAAACCAAATAACTAAATATTTTTTCTGTGTTTGTGAATTGTGTGCGCAGTAGCCGCACGTGCATCAACAAAGCAGTGCCAAGCGTGCGTCTGTGTCATAAGTAAAGGGCCGGCTGGCTTGACCGTTAAAGGGTGCTGTAACCCCCAAAGTACACTCCAAACCAAAAAAAAATATATTTTTAGTGTTTGTGAATTGTGTGAACAGTAGCCGCACGTGCATCATCAAAGTAGTGCCAAGCGTGCGCCTGTGTCATAAGTAAAGGGCCAGCTGGCTTGACCGTTAAAGGGTGCTGTAACCCCCAAAGTACACTCCAAACCAAATAACAAAATATTTTTTCTGTGTTTGTGAATTGCGTGCGCAGTAGCCGCACGTGCATCAACAAATTAGTGCCAAGCGTGCGCCTGTGTCATAAGTAAAGGGCTGGCTGTCTTGACCGTTAAAGGGTGCTGTAACCCCCAAAGTGCTCTCCAGTCCAAACCAAAAAAAAAAATATCTTCTGTGTTTGTGAATTGTGTGCGCAGTAGCCGCACGCGCATCAACAAAGTAGTGCCAAGCGTGCGCCTGTGTCATAAGAAAAGGGCCAGCTGGCTTGACCGTTAAAGGGTGCTGTAACCCCCAAAGTAAACTCCAAACCAATAAAAATTTTTTCTGTGTTTGTGAATTGTGTGCGCTGTAGCCGCACGTGCATCATCAAAGTAGTGCCAAGCGTGCGCCTGTGTCATAGGTAAAGGGCCGGCTGGCTTGACCGTTAAAGGGTGCTGTAACCCCCAAAGTACACTCCAAACCAAATAACAAAATATTTTTTCTGTGTTTGTGAATTGTGTGCGCTGTAGCCGCACGTGCATCAACAAAGTAGTGCCAAGCGTGCGCCTGTGTCATAAGTAAAGGGCTGGCTGGCTTGACCGTTAAAGGGTGCTGTAACCCCCAAAGTACACTCCAGTCCAAACCAAAAAAAAAATATCTTCTGTGTTTGTGAATTGTGTGCGCAGTAGCCGCACGCGCATCAACAAAGTAGTGCCAAGCGTGCGCCTGTGTCATAAGTAAAGGGCCAGCTGGCTTGACCGTTAAAGGGTGCTGTAAACCCCAAAGTAAACTCCAAACCAAAAAAATATATATTTTCTGTGTTTGTGAATTGTGTGCGCAGTAGCCGCACATGCATCAACAAAGTAGTGCCAAGCGTGCGCCTGTGTCATAAGTAAAGGGCAAGCTGTCTTGACCATTAAAGGGTGCTGTAAACCCCAAAGTACACTCCAAACCAAAAAAATATATATTTTCTGTGTTTGTGAATTGTGTGCGCAGCAGCCGCACGTGCATCATCAAAGTAGTGCCAAGCGAGCGCCTGTGTCATAAGTAAAGGGCCGGCTGGCTTGACAGTTTAAGGGTGCTGTAACCCACAAAGTACACTCCAGTCCAAACCAAAAAAAAAAATATCTTCTGTGTTTGTGAATTGTGTGCGCAGTAGCCGCACGTGCATTAACAAAGTAGTGCCAAGCGTGCGCCTGTGTCATAAGTAAAGGGCCAGCTGTCTTGACTGTTAAAGGGTGCTGTAACCCCCAAAGTAAACTCCAAACCAAAAAAAAAATATTTTCTGTGTTTGTGAATTGTGTGCGCAGTAGCCGCACGTGCATCAACAAAGTAGTGCCAAGCGTGCGCCTGTGTCATAAGTAAAGGGCCAGCTGGCTTGATCGTTAAAGGGTGCTGTAACCCCCAAAGTACACTCCAAACCCAAAAAAAAAATATTTTCTGTGTTTGTGAATTGTGTGCGCAGTAGCCGCACGTGCATCAACAAAGTAGTGCCAAGCGTGCGCCTGTGTCATAAGTAAAGGGCTGGCTGGCTTGACCATTAAAGGGTGCTGTAACCCCCAAAGTACACTCCAGTCCAAACCAAAAAAAAAAATATTTTCTGTGTTTGTGAATTGTGTGCGCAGTAGCCGCACGTGCATCATCAAAGTAGTGCCAAGCGTGCGCCTGTGTTATAAGTAAAGGGCCGGCTGGCTTGACCGTTAAAGGTTGCTGTATCCCCCAAAGTACACTCCAAACCAAATAACAAAATATTTTTTCTGTGTTTGTGAATTGTGTGCGCAGTAGCCGCACATGCATCAACAAAGTAGTGCCAAGCGTGCGCCTGTGTCATAAGTAAAGGGCCGGCTGGCTTGACCGTTAAAGGGTGCTGTAAACCCCAAAGTAAACTCCAAAACAAAAAAATATATATTTTCTGTGTTTGTGAATTGTGTGCGCAGTAGCCGCACATGCATCAACAAAGTAGTGCCAAGCGTGCGCCTGTGTCATAAGTAAAGGGCCAGCTGGCTTGACCGTTAAAGGGTGCTGTAACCCCCAAAGTACACTCCAAACCAAATAACAAAATATATTTTCTGTGTTTGTGAATTGTGTGCGCAGTAGCCGCACGTGCATCAACAAAGTAGTGCCAAGCGTGCGCCTGTGTCATAAGTAAAGGGCCAGCTGGCTTGACCGTTAAAGGGTTCTGTAACCCCCAAAGTACACTCCAAACCATAAAAATAAATATTTTCTGAGTTTGTGAATTGTGTGCGTAGTAGCCGCACGTGCATAAACAAAGTAGTGCCAAGCGTGCGCCTGTGTCATAAGTAAAGGGCCGGATGGCTTGACCGTTAAAGGGTGCTGTAACCTCCAAAGTATACTCCAAACCAAATAACAAAATATTTTTTCTGTGTTTGTGAATTGTGTGCGCTGTAGCCGCACGTACATCATCAAAGTAGTGCCAAGCGTGCGCCTGTGTCATAAGTAAAGGGCTGGCTGGCTTGACTGTTAAAGGGTCCTGTAACGCCCAAAGTACACTCCAGTCCAAACCAAAAAAAAAAATATCTTCTGTGTTAATGAATTGTGTGCGCAGTAGCCGCACGCGCATCAACAAAGTAGTGCCAAGCGTGCGCCTGTGTCATAAGTAAAGGGCCGGCTGGCTTGACCGGTAAAGGGTGCTGTAACTCCCAAAGTACACTCCAAACCAAATAACAAAATATTTTTTCTGTGTTTGTGAATTGTGGGCGCAGTAGCCGCACGTGCATCAACAAAGTAGTGCCAAGCATGCGCCTGTGTCATAAGTAAAGGGCCAGCTGGCTTGACCGTTAAAGGGTGCTGTAACCCCCAAAGTACACTACAGTCTAAACCAAAAAAAAAAATATTTTCTGTGTTTGTGAATTGTGTGCGCAGTAGCCGCACGTGCATCAACAAAGTAGTGCCAAGCATGCGCCTGTGTCATAAGTAAAGGGCCAGCTGGCTTGACCGTTAAAGGGTGCTGTAACCCCCAAAGTACACTCCAAACCAAAAAAATATATATTTTCTGTGTTTGTGAATTGTGTGCGCAGCAGCCGCACGTGCATCATCAAAGTAGTGCCAAGCGAGCGCCTGTGTCATAAGTAAAGGGCTGGCTGGCTTGACAGTTTAAGGGTGCTGTAACCCCCAAAGTACACTCCAGTCCAAACCAAAAAAAAAAATATCTTCTGTGTTTGTGAATTGTGTGCGCAGTAGCCGCACGTGCATCAACAAAGTAGTGCCAAGCGTGCGCCTGTGTCATAAGTAAAGGGCCAGCTGGCTTGACCGTTAAAGGGTGCTGTAACCCCCAAAGTAAACTCCAAACCAAAAAAAAAATATTTTCTGTGTTTGTGAATTGTGTGCGCAGTAGCCGCACGTGCATCAACAAAGTAGTGCCAAGCGTGAGCCTGTGTCTTAAGTAAAGGGCCAGCTGGCTTGACCGTTAAAGGGTGCTGTAACCCCCAAAGGACACTCCAGTCAAAACTAAAAAAATTTTTTTTTCTGTGTTTGTGAATTGTGTGCGCAGTAGCCGCACGTGCATCAACAAAGTAGTGCCAAGCGTGCGCCTGTGTCATAAGTAAAAGGCCAGCTGGCTTGATCGATAAAGGGTGCTGTAACCCCCAAAGTACACTCCAAACCCAAAAAAAAAATATTTTCTGTGTTTGTGAATTGTGTGCGCAGTAGCCGCACGTGCATCAACAAAGTAGTGCCAAGCGTGCGCCTGTGTCATAAGTAAAGGGCTGGCTGGCTTGACCGTTAAAGGGTGCTGTAACCCCCAAAGTACACTCCAGTCCAAACCTAAACAAAAAATATTTTCTGTGTTTGTGAATTGTGTGCGCAGTAGCCGGACGTGCATCAACAAAGTAGTGCCAAGCGTGTGCCTGTGTCATAAGTAAAGGGCCGGCTGGTTTGACCATTAAAGGGTGCTGTAACCCCCAAAGTAAACTCCAAACCAAAAAAATATATATTTTCTGTGTTTGTGAATTGTGTGCGCAGTAGCCGCACGTGCATCAAACAAAGTAGTGCCAAGCGTGCGCCTGTGTCATAAGTAAAGGGCTGGCTGGCTTGACCATTAAAGGGTGCTGTAACCCCCAAAGTACACTCCAAACCAAATAACAAAATATTTTTCCTGTGTTTGTGAATTGTGTGCGCAGTAGCCGTGCGTGCATCAAACAAAGTAGTGCCAAGCTTGCGCCTGTGTCATAAGTAAAGGGCCGGCTGGCTTGACCGTTAAAGGGTGCTGTAACCCCCAAAGAACACTCCAAACCAAAAAAAAAATATTTTCTGTGTTTGTGAATTGTGTGCGCAGTAGCCGCACGTGCATCATCAAAGTAGTGCCAAGCGTGCGCCTGTGTTATAAGTAAAGGGCCGGCTGGCTTGACCGTTAAAGGGTGCTGTATCCCCCAAAGTACACTCCAAACCAAAAAAAAAATATTTTCTGTGTTTGTGAATTGTGTGCGCAGTAGCCGCACGTGCATCATCAAAGTAGTGCCAAGCGTGCGCCTGTGTTATAAGTAAAGGGCCGGCTGGCTTGACCGTTAAAGGGTGCTGTATCCCCCAAAGTACACTCCAAACCAAATAACAAAATATTTTTTCTGTGTTTGTGAATTGTGTGCGCAGTAGCCGCACATGCTTCAACAAAGTAGTGCCAAGCGTGCGCCTGTGTCATAAGTAAAGGGCTGGCTGGCTTGACCGTTAAAGGGTGCTGTAACCCCCAAAGTACACTCCAAACCAAATAACAAAATATTTTTTCTGTGTTTGTGAATTGTGTGCGCAGTAGCCGCACGTGCATCAACAAAGCAGTGCCAAGCGTGCGTCTGTGTCATAAGTAAAGGGCCAGCTGGCTTAACCGTTAAAGGGTGCTGTAACCCCCAAAGTACACTCCAAACCAAAAAAAAAAATATTTTCAGTGTTTGTGAATTGTGTGAACAGTAGCCGCACGTGCATCATCAAAGTAGTGCCAAGAGTGCGCCTGTGTCATAAGTAAAGGGCCAGCTGGCTTGACCGTTAAAGGGTGCTGTAACCCCCAAAGTACACTCCAAACCAAATAACAAAATATTTTTTCTGTGTTTGTGAATTGCGTGCGCAGTAGCCGCACGTGCATCAACAAATTAGTGCCAAGCGTGCGCCTGTGTCATAAGTAAAGGGCTGGCTGTCTTGACCGTTAAAGGGTGCTGTAACCCCCAAAGTGCTCTCCAGTCCAAACCAAAAAAAAAAATATCTTCTGTGTTTGTGAATTGTGTGCGCAGTAGCCGCACGCGCATCAACAAAGTAGTGCCAAGCGTGTGCCTGTGTCATAAGAAAAGGGCCAGCTGGCTTGACCGTTAAAGGGTGCTGTAACCCCCAAAGTAAACTCCAAACCAAAAAAAAATATTTTCTGTGTTTGTGAATTGTGTGCGCTGTAGCCGCACGTGCATCATCAAAGTAGTGCCAAGCGTGCGCCTGTGTCATAGGTAAAGGGCCGGCTGGCTTGACCGTTAAAGGGTGCTGTAACCCCCAAAGTACACTCCAAACCAAATAACAAAATATTTTTTCTGTGTTTGTGAATTGTGTGCGCTGTAGCCGCACGTGCATCAACAAAGTAGTGCCAAGCGTGCGCCTGTGTCATAAGTAAAGGGCTGGCTGGCTTGACCGTTAAAGGGTGCTGTAACCCCCAAAGTACACTCCAGTCCAAACCAAAAAAAAAATATCTTCTGTGTTTGTGAATTGTGTGCGCAGTAGCCGCACGCGCATCAACAAAGTAGTGCCAAGCGTGCGCCTGTGTCATAAGTAAAGGGCCGGCTGGCTTGACCGTTAAAGGGTGCTGTAAACCCCAAATTAAACTCCAAACCAAAAAAATATATATTTTCTGTGTTTGTGAATTGTGTGCGCAGTAGCCGCACATGCATCAACAAAGTAGTGCCAAGCGTGCGCCTGTGTCATAAGTAAAGGGCAAGCTGGCTTGACCATTAAAGGGTGCTGTAAACCCCAAAGTACACTCCAAACCAAAAAAATATATATTTTCTGTGTTTGTGAATTGTGTGCGCAGCAGCCGCACGTGCATCATCAAAGTAGTGCCAAGCGAGCGCCTGTGTCATAAGTAAAGGGCCGGCTGGCTTGACAGTTTAAGGGTGCTGTAACCCCCAAAGTACACTCCAGTCCAAACCAAAAAAAAAAATATCTTCTGTGTTTGTGAATTGTGTGCGCAGTAGCCGCACGTGCATCAACAAAGTAGTGCCAAGCGTGCGCCTGTGTCATAAGGAAAGGGCCAGCTGGCTTGACCGTTAAAGGGTGCTGTAACCCCCAAAGTAAACTCCAAACCAAAAAAAAAATATTTTCTGTGTTTGTGAATTGTGTGCGCAGTAGCCGCACGTGCATCAACAAAGTAGTGCCAAGCGTGCGCCTGTGTCATAAGTAAAGGGCCAGCTGGCTTGATCGTTAAAGGGTGATGTAACCCCCAAAGTACACTCCAAACCCAAAAAAAAAATATTTTCTGTGTTTGTGAATTGTGTGCGCAGTAGCCGCACGTGCATCAACAAAGTAGTGCCAAGCGTGCGCCTGTGTCATAAGTAAAGGGCTGGCTGGCTTGACCGTTAAAGGGTGCTGTAACCCCCAAAGTACACTCCAGTCCAAACCAAAAAAAAAAATATTTTCTGTGTTTGTGAATTGTGTGCGCAGTAGCCGCACGTGCATCATCAAAGTAGTGCCAAGCGTGCGCCTGTGTTATAAGTAAAGGGCCGGCTGGCTTGACCGTTAAAGGGTGCTGTATCCCCCAAAGTACACTCCAAACCAAATAACAAAATATTTTTTCTGTGTTTGTGAATTGTGTGCGCAGTAGCCGCACATGCTTCAACAAAGTAGTGCCAAGCGTGCGCCTGTGTCATAAGTAAAGGGCTGGCTGGCTTGACCGTTAAAGGGTGCTGTAACCCCCAAAGTACACTCCAAACCAAATAACAAAATATTTTTTCTGTGTTTGTGAATTGTGTGCGCAGTAGCCGCACGTGCATCAACAAAGGAGTGCCAAGCGTGCGTCTGTGTCATAAGTAAAGGGCAGGCTGGCTTGACTGTTAAAGGGTGCTGTAACCCCCAAAGTACACTCCAAACCAAAAAAAAATATATTTTCAGTGTTTGTGAATTGTGTGCGCAGTAGCCGCACGTGCATCATCAAAGTAGTGCCAAGCGTGCGCCTGTGTCATAAGTAAAGGGCCAGCTGGCTTGACCATTAAAGGGTGCTGTAACCCCCAAAGTACACTCCAAACCAAATAACAAAATATTTTTTCTGTGTTTGTGAATTGTGTGCGCAGCAGCCGCACGTGCATCATCAAAGTAGTGCCAAGCGAGCGCCTGTGTCATAAGTAAAGGGCCAGCTGGCTTGACAGTTTAAGGGTGCTGTAACCCCCAAAGTACACTCCAGTCCAAACCAAAAAAAAAAATATCTTCTGTGTTTGTGAATTGTGTGCGCAGTAGCCGCACGTGCATCAACAAAGTAGTGCCAAGCGTGCGCCTGTGTCATAAGTAAAGGGCCAGCTGGCTTGACCGTTAAAGGGTGCTGTAACCCCCAAAGTAAACTCCAAACCAAAAAAAAAATATTTTCTGTGTTTGTGAATTGTGTGCGCAGTAGCCGCACGTGCATCAACAAAGTAGTGCCAAGCGTGCGCCTGTGTCATAAGTAAAGGGCCAGCTGGCTTGATCGTTAAAGGGTGCTGTAACCCCCAAAGTACACTCCAAACCCCAAAAAAAAATATTTTCTGTGTTTGTGAATTGTGTGCGCAGTAGCCGCACGTGCATCAACAAAGTAGTGCCAAGCGTGCGCCTGTGTCATAAGTAATGGGCTGGCTGGCTTGACCGTTAAAGGGTGCTGTAACCCCCAAAGTACACTCCAGTCCAAACCAAAAAAAAAAAATATTTTCTGTGTTTGTGAATTGTGTGCGCAGTAGCCGCACGTGCATCAACAAAGTAGTGCCAAGCGTGCGCCTGTGTCATAAGTAAAGGGCCGGCTGGTTTGACCGTTAAAGGGTGCTGTAACCCCCAAAGTAAACTCCAAACCAAAAAAATATATATTTTCTGTGTTTGTGAATTGTGTGTGCAGTAGCCGCACGTGCATCAAACAAAGTAGTGCCAAGCGTGCGCCTGTGTCATAAGTAAAGGGCCGGCTGGCTTGACCGTTAAAGGGTGCTGTAACCCCCAAAGTACACTCCAAACCAAATAACAAAATATTTTTCCTGTGTTTGTGAATTGTGTGCGCAGTAGCCGCGCGTGCATCAACAAAGTAGTGCCAAGCGTGCGCCTGTGTCATAAGTAAAGGGCCGGCTGGCTTGACCGTTAAAGGGTGCTGTAACCCCCAAAGTACACTCCAAACCAAAAAAAAAATATTTTCTGTGTTTGTGAATTGTGTGCGCAGTAGCCGCACGTGCATCATCAAAGTAGTGCCAAGCGTGCGCCTGTGTTATAAGTAAAGGGCCGGCTGGCTTGACCGTTAAAGGGTGCTGTATCCCCCAAAGTACACTCCAAACCAAATAACAAAATATTTTTTCTGTGTTTGTGAATTGTGTGCGCAGTAGCCGCACGTGCATCAACAAAGCAGTGCCAAGCGTGCGTCTGTGTCATAAGTAAAGGGCCGGCTGGCTTGACCGTTAAAGGGTGCTGTAACCCCCAAAGTACACTCCAAACCAAAAAAAATATATATTTTCAGTGTTTGTGAATTGTGTGCGCAGTAGCCGCACGTGCATCATCAAAGTAGTGCCAAGCGTGCGCCTGTGTCATAAGTAAAGGGCCAGCTGGCTTGACCATTAAAGGGTGCTGTAACCCCCAAAGTAAACTCCAAACCAAAAAAATATATATTTTCTGTGTTTGTGAATTGTGTGCGCAGTAGCCGCACGTGCATCAAACAAAGTAGTGCCAAGCGTGCGCCTGTGTCATAAGTAAAGGGCTGGCTGGCTTGACCATTAAAGGGTGCTGTAACCCCCAAAGTACACTCCAAACCAAATAACAAAATATTTTTCCTGTGTTTGTGAATTGTGTGCGCAGTAGCCGTGCGTGCATCAAACAAAGTAGTGCCAAGCGTGCGCCTGTGTTATAAGTAAAGGGCCGGCTGGCTTGACCGTTAAAGGGTGCTGTATCCCCCAAAGTACACTCCAAACCAAAAAAAAAATATTTTCTGTGTTTGTGAATTGTGTGCGCAGTAGCCGCACGTGCATCATCAAAGTAGTGCCAAGCGTGCGCCTGTGTTATAAGTAAAGGGCCGGCTGGCTTGACCGTTAAAGGGTGCTGTATCCCCCAAAGTACACTCCAAACCAAATAACAAAATATTTTTTCTGTGTTTGTGAATTGTGTGCGCAGTAGCCGCACATGCTTCAACAAAGTAGTGCCAAGCGTGCGCCTGTGTCATAAGTAAAGGGCTGGCTGGCTTGACCGTTAAAGGGTGCTGTAACCCCCAAAGTACACTCCAAACCAAATAACAAAATATTTTTTCTGTGTTTGTGAATTGTGTGCGCAGTAGCCGCACGTGCATCAACAAAGCAGTGCCAAGCGTGCGTCTGTGTCATAAGTAAAGGGCCAGCTGGCTTGACCGTTAAAGGGTGCTGTAACCCCCAAAGTACACTCCAAACCAAAAAAAAAAATATTTTCAGTGTTTGTGAATTGTGTGAACAGTAGCCGCACGTGCATCATCAAAGTAGTGCCAAGCGTGCGCCTGTGTCATAAGTAAAGGGCCAGCTGGCTTGACCGTTAAAGGGTGCTCTAACCCCCAAAGTACACTCCAAACCAAATAACAAAATATTTTTTCTGTGTTTGTGAATTGCGTGCGCAGTAGCCGCACGTGCATCAAAAAATTAGTGCCAAGCGTGCGCCTGTGTCATAAGTAAAGGGCTGGCTGTCTTGACCGTTAAAGGGTGCTGTAACCCCCAAAGTGCTCTCCAGTCCAAACCAAAAAAAAAAATATCTTCTGTGTTTGTGAATTGTGTGCGCAGTAGCCGCACGCGCATCAACAAAGTAGTGCCAAGCGTGCGCCTGTGTCATAAGAAAAGGGCCAGCTGGCTTGACCGTTAAAGGGTGCTGTAACCCCCAAAGTAAACTCCAAACCAAAAAAAAATATTTTCTGTGTTTGTGAATTGTGTGCGCTGTAGCAGCACGTGCATCATCAAAGTAGTGCCAAGCGTGCGCCTGTGTCATAGGTAAAGGGCCGGCTGGCTTGACCATTAAAGGGTGCTGTAACCCCCAAAGTACACTCCAAACCAAATAACAAAATATTTTTTCTGTGTTTGTGAATTGTGTGCGCTGTAGCCGCACGTGCATCAACAAAGTAGTGCCAAGCGTGCGCCTGTGTCATAAGTAAAGGGCTGGCTGGCTTGACCGTTAAAGGGTGCTGTAACCCCCAAAGTACACTCCAGTCCAAACCAAAAAAAAAATATCTTCTGTGTTTGTGAATTGTGTGCGCAGTAGCCGCACGCGCATCAACAAAGTAGTGCCAAGCGTGCGCCTGTGTCATAAGTAAAGGGCCGGCTGGCTTGACCGTTAAAGGGTGTGCTGTAAACCCCAAAGTAAACTCCAAACCAAAAAAATATATATTTTCTGTGTTTGTGAATTGTGTGCGCAGTTGCCGCACATGCATCAACAAAGTAGTGCCAAGCGTGCGCCTGTGTCATAAGTAAAGGGCAAGCTGGCTTGACCATTAAAGGGTGCTGTAAACCCACAAAGTACACTCCAAACCAAAAAAATATATATTTTCTGTGTTTGTGAATTGTGTGCACAGCAGCCGCACGTGCATCATCAAAGTAGTGCCAAGCGAGCGCCTGTGTCATAAGTAAAGGGCCGGCTGGCTTGACAGTTTAAGGGTGCTGTAACCCCCAAAGTACACTCCAGTCCAAACTAAAAAAAAAAATATCTTCTGTGTTTGTGAATTGTGTGCGCAGTAGCCGCACGTGCATCAACAAAGTAGTGCCAAGCGTGCGCCTGTGTCATAAGTAAAGGGCCAGCTGGCTTGACCGTTAAAGGGTGCTGTAACCCCCAAAGTAAACTCCAAACCAAAAAAAAAATATTTTCTGTGTTTGTGAATTGTGTGCGCAGTAGCCGCACGTGCATCAACAAAGTAGTGCCAAGCGTGCGCCTGTGTCATAAGTAAAGGGCCAGCCTGGCTTGATCGTTAAAGGGTGCTGTAACCCCCAAAGTACACTCCAAACCCAAAAAAAAAATATTTTCTGTGTTTGTGAATTGTGTGCGCAGTAGCCGCACGTGCATCAACAAAGTAGTGCCAAGCGTGCGCCTGTGTCATAAGTAAAGGGCTGGCTGGCTTGACCGTTAAAGGGTGCTGTAACCCCCAAAGTACACTCCAGTCCAAACCAAAAAAAAAAAATATTTTCTGTGTTTGTGAATTGTGTGCGCAGTAGCCGCACGTGCATCATCAAAAGTAGTGCCAAGCGTGCGCCTGTGTTATAAGTAAAGGGCCGGCTGGCTTGACCGTTAAAGGGTGCTGTATCCCCCAAAGTACACTCCAAACCAAATAACAAAATATTTTTTCTGTGTTTGTGAATTGTGTGCGCAGTAGCCGCACATGCTTCAACAAAGTAGTGCCAAGCGTGCGCCTGTGTCATAAGTAAAGGGCTGGCTGGCTTGACCGTTAAAGGGTGCTGTAACCCCCCAAAGTACACTCCAAACCAAATAACAAAATATTTTTTCTGTGTTTGTGAATTGTGTGCGCAGTAGCCGCACGTGCATCAACAAAGCAGTGCCAAGCGTGCGTCTGTGTCATAAGTAAAGGGCAGGCTGGCTTGACTGTTAAAGGGTGCTGTAACCCCCAAAGTACACTCCAAACTCAAAAAAATATATATTTTCAGTGTTTGTGAATTGTGTGCGCAGTAGCCGCACGTGCATCATCAAAGTAGTGCCAAGCGTGCGCCTGTGTCATAAGTAAAGGGCCAGCTGCTTGACCATTAAAAGGGTGCTGTAACCCCCAAAGTACACTCCAAACCAAATAACAAAATATTTTTTCTGTGTTTGTGAATTGTGTGCGCATGCAGCCGCACGTGCATCATCAAAGTAGTGCCAAGCAAGCGCCTGTGTCATAAGTAAAGGGCCAGCTGGCTTGACAGTTTAAGGG
Source organism: Taudactylus pleione (assembly GCA_031769625.1). Classification (NCBI taxonomy): domain Eukaryota; kingdom Metazoa; phylum Chordata; class Amphibia; order Anura; family Myobatrachidae; genus Taudactylus; species Taudactylus pleione. Next base: position 82,588 of record JAUIMM010001511.1, on the reverse strand, counting down.
TGCTGTAACCCCCAAAGTACACTCCAGTCCAAACCAAAAAAAAAAATATCTTCTGTGTTTGTGAATTGTGTGCGCAGTAGCCGCACGTGCATCAACAAAGTAGTGCCAAGCGTGCGCCTGTGTCATAAGTAAAGGGCCAGCTGGCTTGACCGTTAAAGGGTGCTGTAACCCCCAAAGTAAACTCCAAACCAAAAAAAAATATTTTCTGTGTTTGTGAATTGTGTGCGCAGTAGCCGCACGTGCATCAACAAAGTAGTGCCAAGCGTGCGCCTGTGTCATAAGTAAAAGGGCCAGCTGGCTTGATCGTTAAAGGGTGCTGTAACCCCCAAAGTACACTTCAAACCCCCCCAAAAAAATATTTTCTGTGTTTGTGAATTGTGTGCGCAGTAGCCGCACGTGCAATCAAAAAAGTAGTGCAAAGCGTGCGCCTGTGTCATAAGTAAAGGGCTGGCTGGCTTGACCGTTAAAGGGTGCTGTAACCCCCAAAGTACACTCCAGTCCAAACCAAAAAAAGAAATATTTTCTGTGTTTGTGAATTGTGTGCGCAGTAGCCGCACGTGCATCAACAAAGTAGTGCCAAGCGTGCGCCTGTGTCATAAGTAAAGGGCCGGCTGGTTTGACCGTTAAAGGGTGCTGTAACCCCCAAAGTAAACTCCAAACCAAAAAAATATATATTTTCTGTGTTTGTGAATTGTGTGTGCAGTAGCCGCACGTGCATCAAACAAAGTAGTTGCCAAGCGTGCGCCTGTGTCATAAGTAAAGGGCCGGCTGGCTTGACCGTTAAAGGGTGCTGTAAACCCCCAAAGTACACTCCAAACCAAATAACAAAATATTTTTCCTGTGTTTGTGAATTGTGTGCGCAGTAGCCGCGCGTGCATCAACAAAAGTAGTGCCAAGCGTGCGCCTGTGTCATAAGTAAAGGGCCGGCTGGCTTGACCGTTAAAGGGTGCTGTAACCCCCAAAGTACACTCCAACCAAAAAAAAATATTTTCTGTGTTTGTGAATTGTGTGCGCAGTAGCCGCAACGTGCATCATCAAAGTAGTGCCAAGCGTGCGCCTGTGTTATAAGTAAAGGGCCGGCTGGCTTGACCGTTAAAGGGTGCTGTATCCCCCAAAGTACACTCCAAACCAAATAAAAAAATATTTTTCTTTGTTTGTGAATTGTGTGCTCAGTAGCCGCACGTGCATCAACAAAGCAGTGACAAGCGTGCGTCTGTGTCATAAGTAAAGGGCCAGCTGGCTTGACCGTTAAAGAGTGCTGTAACCCCAAAGTACACTCCAAACCAAAAAAAATATATATTTTCAGTGTTTGTGAATTGTGTGCGCAGTAGCCGCACGTGCATCATCAAGTAGTGCCAAGCGTGCGCCTGTGTCATAAGTAAAAGGGCCAGCTGGCTTGACCATTAAAGGGTGCTGTAACCCCCAAAGTACACTCCAAACCAAATAACAAAATTTTTTTTTTTGTGTTTGTGAATTGTGTGCGCAGTAGCCGCACGTGCATCTACAAATTAGTGCCAAGCGTGCGCCTGTGTCATAAGTAAAGGGGCTGGCTGTCTTGACCGTTAAAGGGGTGCTGTAACCCCCAAAGTGCTCTCCAGTCCAAACCAAAAAAAAAAATATCTTCTGTGTTTGTGAATTGTGTGCGCAGTAGCCACACGCGCATCAATAAAGTAGTGCCAAGCGTGCGCCTGTGTCATAAGAAAAGGCCAGCTGGCTTGACCGTTAAAGGGTGCTGTAACCCCCAAAGTACGCTCCAAACCAAATAACAAAAATATTTTTTCTGTGTTTGTGAATTGTGTGCGCTGTAGCCGCACCGTGCATCAACAAAGTAGTGCCAAGCGTGCGCCTGTGTCATAAGTAAAGGGCCGGCTGGCTTGACCGTTAAAGGGTGCTGTAAACCCCAAAGTAAACTCCAAACCAAAAAAATTTATATTTTCTGTGTTTGTGAATTGTGTGCGCAGTAGCCGCACATGCATCAACAAAGTAGTGCCAAGCGTGCGCCTGTGTCATAAGTAAAGGGCCAGCTGGCTTGACCGTTAAAGGGTGCTGTAAACCCCAAAGTACACTCCAAACCAAAAAAATATATATTTTCTGTGTTTGTGATTTGTGTGCGCAGCAGCCGCACGTGCATCATCAAAGTAGTGCCAAGCGAGCGCCTGTGTCATAAGTAAAGGGCCGGCTGGCTTGACAGTTTAAGGGTGCTGTAAACCCCAAAGTACACTCCAGTCCAAACCAAAAAAAAAAATATTTTCTGTGTTTGTGAATTGTGTGCGCAGTAGCCGCACGTGCATCAACAAAGTAGTGCCAAGCGTGCGCCTGTGTCATAAGTAAAGGGCCAGCTGGCTTGACCGTTAAAGGGTGCTGTAACCCCCAAAGTAAACTCCAAACCAAAAAAAAAATATTTTCTGTGTTTGTGAATTGTGTGCGCAGTAGCCGCACGTGCATCAACAAAGTAGTGCCAAGCGTGCGCCTGTGTCATAAGTAAAGGGCCAGCTGGCTTGATCGTTAAAGGGTGCTGTAACCCCCAAAGTACACTCCAAACCCAAAAAAAAAATATTTTCTGTGTTTGTGAATTGTGTGCGCAGTAGCCGCACGTGCATCAACAAAGTAGTGCCAAGCGTGCGCCTGTGTCATAAGTAAAGGGCTGGCTGGCTTGACCGTTAAAGGGTGCTGTAACCCCCAAAGTACACTCCAGTCCAAACCAAAAAAAGAAATATTTTCTGTGTTTGTGAATTGTGTGCGCAGTAGCCGCACGTGCATCAACAAAGTAGTGCCAAGCGTGCGCCTGTGTCATAAGTAAAGGGCCGGCTGGTTTGACCGTTAAAGGGTGCTGTAACCCCCAAAGTAAACTCCAAACCAAAAAAATATATATTTTCTGTGTTTGTGAATTGTGTGCGCAGTAGCCGCAAGTGCATCAAACAAAGTAGTGCCAAGCGTGCGCCTGTGTCATAAGTAAAGGGCCAGCTGGCTTGACCGTTAAAGGGTGCTGTAACCCCCAAAGTACACTCCAAACCAAATAACAAAATATTTTTCCTGTGTTTGTGAATTGTGTGCGCAGTAGCCGCGCGTGCATCAACAAAGTAGTGCCAAGCGTGCGCCTGTGTCATAAGTAAAGGGCCGGCTGGCTTGACCATTAAAGGGTGCTGTAACCCCCAAAGTACACTCCAAACCAAAAAAAAAATATTTTCTGTGTTTGTGAATTGTGTGCGCAGTAGCCGCACGTGCATCATCAAAGTAGTGCCAAGCGTGCGCCTGTGTTATAAGTAAAGGGCCGGCTGGCTTGACCGTTAAAGGGTGCTGTATCCCCCAAAGTTCACTCCAAACCAAATAACAAAATATTTTTTCTGTGTTTGTGAATTGTGTGCGCAGTAGCCGCACATGCTTCAACAAAGTAGTGCCAAGCGTGCGCCTGTGTCATAAGTAAAGGGCTGGCTGGCTTGACCGTTAAAGGGTGCTGTAACCCCCAAAGTACACTCCAAACCAAATAACAAAATATTTTTTCTGTGTTTGTGAATTGTGTGCGCAGTAGCCGCACGTGCATTAACAAAGCAGTGCCAAGCGTGCGTCTGTGTCATAACTAAAGGGCAGGCTGGCTTGACTGTTAAAGGGTGCTGTAACCCCCAAAGTACACTCCAAACCAAAAAAATATATATTTTCAGTGTTTGTGAATTGTGTGCGCATTAGCCGCACGTGCATCATCAAAGTAGTGCCAAGCGTGCGCCTGTGTCATAAGTAAAGGGCCAGCTGACTTGACCATTAAAGGGTGCTGTAACCCCCAAAGTACACTCCAAACCAAATAACAAAATATTTTTTCTGTGTTTGTGAATTGTGTGCGCAGTAGCCGCACGTGCATCAACAAAGTAGTGCCAAGCGTGCGCCTGTGTCATAAGTAAAGGGCCAGCTGGCTTGACCATTAAAGGGTGCTGTAACCCCCAAAGTACACTCCAAACCAAAAAAAAAATATTTTCTGTGTTTGTGAATTGTGTGCGCAGTAGCCGCACGTGCATCAACAAATTAGTGCCAAGCGTGCGCCTGTGTCATAAGTAAAGGGCTGGCTGTCTTGACCATTAAAGGGTGCTGTAACCCCCAAAGTGCTCTCCAGTCCAAACCAAAAAAAAAAATATCTTCTGTGTTTGTGAATTGTGTGCGCAGTAGCCACACGCGCATCAATAAAGTAGTGCCAAGCGTGCGCCTGTGTCATAAGAAAAGGGCCAGCTGGCTTGACCGTTAAAGGGTGCTGTAACCCCCAAAGTAAACTCCAAACCAAAAAAAAAATATTTTCTGTGTTTGTGAATTGTGTGCGCTGTAGCCGCACGTGCATCATCAAAGTAGTGCCAAGCGTGCGCCTGTGTCATAAGTAAAGGGCCAGCTGGATTGACCGTTAAAGGGTGCTGTAACCCCCAAAGTACGCTCCAAACCAAATAACAAAATATTTTTTCTGTGTTTGTGAATTGTGTGCGCTGTAGCCGCACGTGCATCAACAAAGTAGTGCCAAGCGTGCGCCTGTGTCATATGTAAAGGGCCGGCTGGCTTGACCGTTAAAGGGTGCTGTAAACCCCAAAGTAAACTCCAAACCAAAAAAATTTATATTTTCTGTGTTTGTGAATTGTGTGCGCAGTAGCCGCACATGCATCAACAAAGTAGTGCCAAGCGTGCGCCTGTGTCATAAGTAAAGGGCCAGCTGGCTTGACCGTTAAAGGGTGCTGTAAACCCCAAAGTACACTCCAAACCAAAAAAATATATATTTTCTGTGTTTGTGATTTGTGTGCGCAGCAGCCGCAGGTGCATCATCAAAGTAGTGCCAAGCGAGCGCCTGTGTCATAAGTAAAGGGCCGGCTGGCTTGACAGTTTAAGGGTGCTGTAACCCCCAAAGTACACTCCAGTCCAAACCAAAAAAAAAAATATTTTCTGTGTTTGTGAATTGTGTGCGCAGTAGCCGCACGTGCATCAACAAAGTAGTGCCAAGCGTGCGCCTGTGTCATAAGTAAAGGGCCAGCTGGCTTGACCATTAAAGGGTGCTGTAACCCCCAAAGTAAACTCCAAACCAAAAAAAAAATATTTTCTGTGTTTGTGAATTGTGTGCGCAGTAGCCGCACGTGCATCAACAAAGTAGTGCCAAGCGTGCGCCTGTGTCATAAGTAAAGGGCCAGCTGGCTTGATCGTTAAAGGGTGCTGTAACCCCCAAAGTACACTCCAAACCCAAAAAAAAAATATTTTCTGTGTTTGTGAATTGTGTGCGCAGTAGCCGCACGTGCATCAACAAAGTAGTGCCAAGCGTGCGCCTGTGTCATAAGTAAAGGGCTGGCTGGCTTGACCGTTAAAGGGTGCTGTAACCCCCAAAGTACACTCCAGTCCAAACCAAAAAAAGAAATATTTTCTGTGTTTGTGAATTGTGTGCGCAGTAGCCGCACGTGCATCAACAAAGTAGTGCCAAGCGTGCGCCTGTGTCATAAGTAAAGGGCCGGCTGGTTTGACCGTTAAAGGGTGCTGTAACCCCCAAAGTAAACTCCAAACCAAAAAAATATATATTTTCTGTGTTTGTGAATTGTGTGCGCAGTAGCCGCAAGTGCATCAAACAAAGTAGTGCCAAGCGTGCGCCTGTGTCATAAGTAAAGGGCCAGCTGGCTTGACCGTTAAAGGGTGCTGTAACCCCCAAAGTACACTCCAAACCAAATAACAAAATATTTTTCCTGTGTTTGTGAATTGTGTGCGCAGTAGCCGCGCGTGCATCAACAAAGTAGTGCCAAGCGTGCGCCTGTGTCATAAGTAAAGTGCCGGCTGGCTTGACCGTTAAAGGGTGCTGTAACCCCCAAAGTACACTCCAAACCAAAAAAAAAATATTTTCTGTGTTTGTGAATTGTGTGCGCAGTAGCCGCACGTGCATCATCAAAGTAGTGCCAAGCGTGCGCCTGTGTTATAAGTAAAGGGCCGGCTGGCTTGACCGTTAAAGGGTGCTGTATCCCCCAAAGTTCACTCCAAACCAAATAACAAAATATTTTTTCTGTGTTTGTGAATTGTGTGCGCAGTAGCCGCACATGCTTCAACAAAGTAGTGCCAAGCGTGCGCCTGTGTCATAAGTAAAGGGCTGGCTGGCTTGACCGTTAAAGGGTGCTGTAACCCCCAAAGTACACTCCAAACCAAATAACAAAATATTTTTTCTGTGTTTGTGAATTGTGTGCGCAGTAGCCGCATGTGCATCAACAAAGCAGTGCCAAGCGTGCGTCTGTGTCATAAGTAAAGGGCAGGCTGGCTTGACTGTTAAAGGGTGCTGTAACCCCCAAAGTACACTCCAAACCAAAAAAATATATATTTTCAGTGTTTGTGAATTGTGTGCGCAGTAGCCGCACGTGCATCATCAAAGTAGTGCAAAGCGTGCGCCTGTGTCATAAGTAAAGGGCCAGCTGACTTGACCATTAAAGGGTGCTGTAACCCCCAAAGTACACTCCAAACCAAATAACAAATTTTTTTTTCTGTGTTCGTGAATTGTGTGCGCAGCAGCCGCACGTGCATCATCAAAGTAGTGCCAAGCGAGCGCCTGTGTCATAAGTAAAGGGCCAGCTGGCTTGACAGTTTAAGGGTGCTGTAACCCCCAAAGTACACTCCAGTCCAAACAAAAAAAAAAAATATCTTCTGTGTTTGTGAATTGTGTGCGCAGTAGCCGCACGTGCATCAACAAAGTAGTGCCAAGCGTGCGCCTGTGTCATAAGTAAAGGGCCAGCTGGTTTGACCGTTAAAGGGTGCTGTAACCCCCAAAGTAAACTCCAAACCAAAAAAATATATATTTTCTGTGTTTGTGAATTGTGTGTGCAGTAGCCGCACGTGCATCAAACAAAGTAGTGCCAAGCGTGCGCCTGTGTCATAAGTAAAGGGCTGGCTGGCTTGACCGTTAAAGGGTGCTGTAACCCCCAAAGTACACTCCAAACCAAATAACAAAATATTTTTCCTGTGTTTGTGAATTGTGTGCGCAGTAGCCGCGCGTGCATCAACAAAGTAGTGCCAAGCGTGCGCCTGTGTCATAAGTAAAGGGCCGGCTGGCTTGACCGTTAAAGGGTGCTGTAACCCCCAAAGTACACTCCAAATCAAAAAAAAAATATTTTCTGTGTTTGTGAATTGTGTGCCCAGTAGCCGCACGGGCATCATCAAAGTAGTGCCAAGCGTGCGCCTGTGTTATAAGTAAAGGGCCGGCTGGCTTGACTGTTAAAGGGTGCTGTATCCCCCAAAGTACACTCCAAACCAAATAACAAAATATTTTTTCTGTGTTTGTGAATTGTGTGCGCAGTAGCTGCACATGCTACAACAAAGTAGTGCCAAGCGTGCGCCTGTGTCATAAGTAAAGGGCTGGCTGGCTTGACCGTTAAAGGGTGCTGTAACCCCCAAAGTACACTCCAAACCAAATAACAAAATATTTTTTCTGTGTTTGTGAATTGTGTGCGCAGTAGCCGCACGTGCATCAACAAATTAGTGCCAAGAGTGCGCCTGTGTCATAAGTAAAGGGCTGGCTGTCTTGAACGTTAAAGGGTGCTGTAACCCCCAAAGTGCTCTCCAGTCCAAACCAAAAAAAAAAATATCTTCTGTGTTTGTGAATTGTGTGCGCAGTAGCCGCACGCGCATCAACAAAGTAGTGCCAAGCGTGCGCCTGTGTCATAAGAAAAGGGCCAGCTGGATTGACCGTTAAAGGGTGCTGTAACCCCCAAAGTACGCTCCAAACCAAATAACAAAATATTTTTTCTGTGTTTGTGAATTGTGTGCGCTGTAGCCGCACGTGCATCAACAAAGTAGTGCCAAGCGTGCGCCTGTGTCATATGTAAAGGGCCGGCTGGCTTGACCGTTAAAGGGTGCTGTAAACCCCAAAGTAAACTCCAAACCAAAAAAATTTATATTTTCTGTGTTTGTGAATTGTGTGCGCAGTAGCCGCACATGCATCAACAAAGTAGTGCCAAGCGTGCGCCTGTGTCATAAGTAAAGGGCCAGCTGGCTTGACCGTTAAAGGGTGCTGTAAACCCCAAAGTACACTCCAAACCAAAAAAATATATATTTTCTGTGTTTGTGATTTGTGTGCGCAGCAGCCGCAGGTGCATCATCAAAGTAGTGCCAAGCGAGCGCCTGTGTCATAAGTAAAGGGCCGGCTGGCTTGACAGTTTAAGGGTGCTGTAACCCCCAAAGTACACTCCAGTCCAAACCAAAAAAAAAAATATTTTCTGTGTTTGTGAATTGTGTGCGCAGTAGCCGCACGTGCATCAACAAAGTAGTGCCAAGCGTGCGCCTGTGTCATAAGTAAAGGGCCAGCTGGCTTGACCATTAAAGGGTGCTGTAACCCCCAAAGTAAACTCCAAACCAAAAAAAAAATATTTTCTGTGTTTGTGAATTGTGTGCGCAGTAGCCGCACGTGCATCAACAAAGTAGTGCCAAGCGTGCGCCTGTGTCATAAGTAAAGGGCCAGCTGGCTTGATCGTTAAAGGGTGCTGTAACCCCCAAAGTACACTCCAAACCCAAAAAAAAAATATTTTCTGTGTTTGTGAATTGTGTGCGCAGTAGCCGCACGTGCATCAACAAAGTAGTGCCAAGCGTGCGCCTGTGTCATAAGTAAAGGGCTGGCTGGCTTGACCGTTAAAGGGTGCTGTAACCCCCAAAGTACACTCCAGTCCAAACCAAAAAAAGAAATATTTTCTGTGTTTGTGAATTGTGTGCGCAGTAGCCGCACGTGCATCAACAAAGTAGTGCCAAGCGTGCGCCTGTGTCATAAGTAAAGGGCAGGCTGGCTTGACTGTTAAAGGGTGCTGTAACCCCCAAAGTACACTCCAAACCAAAAAAATATATATTTTCAGTGTTTGTGAATTGTGTGCGCAGTAGCCGCACGTGCATCATCAAAGTAGTGCAAAGCGTGCGCCTGTGTCATAAGTAAAGGGCCAGCTGACTTGACCATTAAAGGGTGCTGTAACCCCCAAAGTACACTCCAAACCAAATAACAAATTTTTTTTTCTGTGTTCGTGAATTGTGTGCGCAGCAGCCGCACGTGCATCATCAAAGTAGTGCCAAGCGAGCGCCTGTGTCATAAGTAAAGGGCCAGCTGGCTTGACAGTTTAAGGGTGCTGTAACCCCCAAAGTACACTCCAGTCCAAACAAAAAAAAAAAATATCTTCTGTGTTTGTGAATTGTGTGCGCAGTAGCCGCACGTGCATCAACAAAGTAGTGCCAAGCGTGCGCCTGTGTCATAAGTAAAGGGCCAGCTGGTTTGACCGTTAAAGGGTGCTGTAACCCCCAAAGTAAACTCCAAACCAAAAAAATATATATTTTCTGTGTTTGTGAATTGTGTGTGCAGTAGCCGCACGTGCATCAAACAAAGTAGTGCCAAGCGTGCGCCTGTGTCATAAGTAAAGGGCTGGCTGGCTTGACCGTTAAAGGGTGCTGTAACCCCCAAAGTACACTCCAAACCAAATAACAAAATATTTTTCCTGTGTTTGTGAATTGTGTGCGCAGTAGCCGCGCGTGCATCAACAAAGTAGTGCCAAGCGTGCGCCTGTGTCATAAGTAAAGGGCCGGCTGGCTTGACCGTTAAAGGGTGCTGTAACCCCCAAAGTACACTCCAAATCAAAAAAAAAATATTTTCTGTGTTTGTGAATTGTGTGCCCAGTAGCCGCACGGGCATCATCAAAGTAGTGCCAAGCGTGCGCCTGTGTTATAAGTAAAGGGCCGGCTGGCTTGACTGTTAAAGGGTGCTGTATCCCCCAAAGTACACTCCAAACCAAATAACAAAATATTTTTTCTGTGTTTGTGAATTGTGTGCGCAGTAGCTGCACATGCTACAACAAAGTAGTGCCAAGCGTGCGCCTGTGTCATAAGTAAAGGGCTGGCTGGCTTGACCGTTAAAGGGTGCTGTAACCCCCAAAGTACACTCCAAACCAAATAACAAAATATTTTTTCTGTGTTTGTGAATTGTGTGCGCAGTAGCCGCACGTGCATCAACAAATTAGTGCCAAGAGTGCGCCTGTGTCATAAGTAAAGGGCTGGCTGTCTTGAACGTTAAAGGGTGCTGTAACCCCCAAAGTGCTCTCCAGTCCAAACCAAAAAAAAAAATATCTTCTGTGTTTGTGAATTGTGTGCGCAGTAGCCGCACGCGCATCAACAAAGTAGTGCCAAGCGTGCGCCTGTGTCATAAGAAAAGGGCCAGCTGGATTGACCGTTAAAGGGTGCTGTAACCCCCAAAGTACGCTCCAAACCAAATAACAAAATATTTTTTCTGTGTTTGTGAATTGTGTGCGCTGTAGCCGCACGTGCATCAACAAAGTAGTGCCAAGCGTGCGCCTGTGTCATATGTAAAGGGCCGGCTGGCTTGACCGTTAAAGGGTGCTGTAAACCCCAAAGTAAACTCCAAACCAAAAAAATTTATATTTTCTGTGTTTGTGAATTGTGTGCGCAGTAGCCGCACATGCATCAACAAAGTAGTGCCAAGCGTGCGCCTGTGTCATAAGTAAAGGGCCAGCTGGCTTGACCGTTAAAGGGTGCTGTAAACCCCAAAGTACACTCCAAACCAAAAAAATATATATTTTCTGTGTTTGTGATTTGTGTGCGCAGCAGCCGCAGGTGCATCATCAAAGTAGTGCCAAGCGAGCGCCTGTGTCATAAGTAAAGGGCCGGCTGGCTTGACAGTTTAAGGGTGCTGTAACCCCCAAAGTACACTCCAGTCCAAACCAAAAAAAAAAATATTTTCTGTGTTTGTGAATTGTGTGCGCAGTAGCCGCACGTGCATCAACAAAGTAGTGCCAAGCGTGCGCCTGTGTCATAAGTAAAGGGCCAGCTGGCTTGACCATTAAAGGGTGCTGTAACCCCCAAAGTAAACTCCAAACCAAAAAAAAAATATTTTCTGTGTTTGTGAATTGTGTGCGCAGTAGCCGCACGTGCATCAACAAAGTAGTGCCAAGCGTGCGCCTGTGTCATAAGTAAAGGGCCAGCTGGCTTGATCGTTAAAGGGTGCTGTAACCCCCAAAGTACACTCCAAACCCAAAAAAAAAATATTTTCTGTGTTTGTGAATTGTGTGCGCAGTAGCCGCACGTGCATCAACAAAGTAGTGCCAAGCGTGCGCCTGTGTCATAAGTAAAGGGCTGGCTGGCTTGACCGTTAAAGGGGTGCTGTAACCCCCAAAGTACACTCCAGTCCAAACCAAAAAAAAGAAATATTTTCTGTGTTTGTGAATTGTGTGCGCAGTAGCCGCACGTTGCATCAACAAAGTAGTGCCAAGCGTGCGCCTGTGTCATAAGTAAAGGGCCGGCTGTGTTTGACCGTTAAAGGGTGCTGTAACCCCCAAAGTAAACTCCAAACCAAAAAAAATATATATTTTCTGTGTTTGTGAATTGTGTGCGCAGTAGCCGCAAGTGCATCAAACAAAGTAGTGCCAAGCGTGCGCCTGTGTCATAAGTAAAGGGCCAGCTGGCTTGACCGTTAAAGGGTGCTGTAACCCCCAAAGTACACTCCAAACCAAATAACAAAATATTTTTCCTGTGTTTGTGAATTGTGTGCGCAGTAGCCGCGCGTGCATCAACAAAGTAGTGCCAAGCGTGCGCCTGTGTCATAAGTAAAGTGCCGGCTGGCTTGACCGTTAAAGGGTGCTGTAACCCCCAAAGTACACTCCACAACCAAAAAAAAAATATTTTCTGTGTTTGTGAATTGTGTGCGCAGTAGCCGCACGTGCATCATCAAAGTAGTGCAAGCGTGCGCCTGTGTTATAAGTAAAGGCCGGCTGGCTTGACCGTTAAAGGGTGCTGTATCCCCTCAAAGTTCACTCCAAACCAAATAACAAAATATTTTTTCTGTGTTTGTGAATTGTGTGCGCAGTAGCCGCACATGCTTCAACAAAGTAGTGCCAAGCGTGCGCCTGTGTCATAAGTAAAGGGCTGGCTGGCTTGACCGTTAAAGGGTGCTGTAACCCCCAAAGTACACTCTCCAAACCAAATAACAAAATATTTTTTCTGTGTTTGTGAATTGTGTGCGCAGTAGCCGCATGTGCATCAACAAAGCAGTGCCAAGCGTGCGTCTGTGTCATAAGTAAAGGGCAGGCTGGCTTGACTGTTAAAGGGTGCTGTAACCCCCAAAGTACACTCCAAACACCAAAAAATATATATTTTCAGTGTTTGTGAATTGTGTGCGCAGTAGCCGCACGTGCATCATCAAAGTAGTGCAAAGCGTGCGCCCTGTGTCATAAGTAAAGGGCCAGCTGACTTGACCATTAAAGGGTGCTGTAACCCCCAAAGTACACTCCCAAACCAAATAACAAATTTTTTTTTCTGTGTTCGTGAATTGTGTGTCGCAGCAGTCGCACGTGCATCATCAAAGTAGTGCCAAGCGAGCGCCTGTGTCCATAAGTAAAGGGCCAGCTGGCTTGACAGTTTAAGGGTGCTGTAACCCCCAAAGTACACTCCAGTCCAAACAAAAAAAAAAAATATCTTCTGTGTTTGTGAATTGTGTGCGCAGTAGCCGCACGTGCATCAACAAAGTAGTGCCAAGCGTGCGCCTGTGTCATAAGTAAAGGGCCAGCTGGTTTGACCGTTAAAGGGTGCTGTAACCCCCAAAGTAAACTCCAAACCAAAAAAAATATATATTTTTCTGTGTTTGTGAATTGTGTGTGCAGTAGCCGCACGTGCATCAAACAAAGTAGTGCCAAGCGTGCGCCTGTGTCATAAGTAAAGGGCTGGCTGGCTTGAACCGTTAAAGGGTGCTGGTAACCCCCAAAGTACACTCCAAACCAAATAACAAAATATTTTTCCTGTGTTTGTGAATTGTGTGCGCAGTAGCCGCGCGTTGCATCAACAAAGTAGTGCCAAGCGTGCGCCTGTGTCATAAGTAAAGGGCGGCTGGCTTGACCGTTAAAGGGTGCTGTAACCCCCAAAGTACACTCCAAATCAAAAAAACAAATATTTTCTGTGTTTGTGAATTGTGTGCCCAGTAGCCGCACGGGCATCATCAAAGTAGTGCCAAGCGTGCGCCTGTGTTATAAGTAAAGGGCCGGCTGGCTTGACTGTTAAAGGGTGCTGTATCCCCAAAGTACACTCCAAACCAAATAACAAAATATTTTTTCTGTGTTTGTGATTGTGTGCGCAGTAGCTGCACATGCTACAAACAAAGTAGTGCCAAGCGTGCGCCTGTGTCATAAGTAAAGGGCTGGCTGGCTTGACCGTTAAAGGGGTGCTGTAACCCCCAAAGTACACTCCAAACCAAATAACAAAATATTTTTTCTGTTGTTTGTGAATTGTGTGCGCAGTAGCCGCACGTGCATCAACAAATTAGTGCCAAGAGTGCGCCTGTGTCATAAGTAAAGGGCTGGCTGTCTTGAACGTTAAAGGGTGCTGTAACCACCCCAAAGTGCTCTCCAGTCCAAACCAAAAAAAAAAAATATCTTCTGTGTTGTGAATTGTGTGCGCAGTAGCCGCACGCGCATCAACAAGTAGTGCCAAGCGTGCGCCTGTGTCATAAGAAAAGGGCCAGCTGGCTTGACCATTAAAGGGTGCTGTAACCCCCAAAGTAAACTCGAAACCAAAAAAAAAAATATTTTATGTGTTTGTGAATTGTGTGCGCTGTAGCCGCACGTGCATCAACAAAGTAGTGCCAAGCGTGCGCCTGTGTCATAAGTAAAGGGCTGGCTGGCTTGACCGTTAAAGGGTGCTGTAACCCCCAAAGTACACTCCAGTCCAAACCAAAAAAAAAATATCTTCTGTGTTTGTGAATTGTGTGCGCAGTAGCCGCACGTGCATCAACAAAGAAGTGCCAAGCGTGCGAATGTGTCATAAGTAAAGGGCCAGCTGGCTTGACTGTTAAAGGGTGCTGTAACCCCCAAAGTACACTCCAAACCAAATAACAAAATATATTTTCTGTGTTTGTGAATTGTGTGCGCAGTAGCCGCACGTGCATCAACAAAGAAGTGCCAAGCGTGCGCCTGTGTCATAAGTAAAGGCCAGCTGGCTTGACCGTTAAAGGGTGCTGTAACCCCCCAAAGTACACTCCAAACCAAAAAAATTATATTTTCTGAGTTTGTGAATTGTGTGCATTGTAGCCGCACGTGAATTAACAAAGTAGTGCCAAGCGTGCCGCCTGTGTCATAAGTAAAGGGCCGGCTGGCTTGACCGTTAAAGGGTGCTGTAACCTCCAAAGTACACTCCAAACCAAATAACAAAATATTTTTCTGTGTTTGTGAATTGTGTGCGCTGTAGGCCGCACGTGCATCATCAAAGTAAGTGCCAAGCGTGCGCCTGTGTCATAAGTAAAGTGGCTGGCTGGCTTGACCGTAAAGGGTGCTGTAACCCCACACAGTACACTCCAGTCCAAACCAAAAAAAAAAATATCTTCTGTGTTTGTGAATTGTGTGCGCAGTAGATGCACGCGCATCAACAAAGTAGTGCCAAGCGTGCGCCTGTGTCAAAAGTAAAGTGCCAGCTGGCTTGACCGTTAAAGGGGTGCTCTAACCCCCAAAGTAAACTCCAAACCAAAAAAAAAATATTTTCTGTGTTTGTGAATTGTGTGCGCAGTAGCCGCATCATGCATCAACAAAGTAGTGCCAAGCGTGAGCCTGTGTCTTAAGTAAAGGGCCAGCTGGCTTGACCGTTAAAGGGTGCTGTAACCCCCAAAGGACACTCCAGTCAAAACTAAAAAAAATTTTTTTTCTGTGTTTGTGAATTGTGTGCGCAGTAGCCGCACGTGCATCATCCAAAGTAGTGCCAAGCGAGCGCCTGTGTCATAAGTAAAGGGCCAGCTGGCATGACAGTTTAAGGGTGCTGTAACCCCCAAAGTACACTCCAGTCCAAACAAAAAAAAAAAAATATCTTCTGTGTTTGTGAATTGTGTGCGCAGTAGCCGCACGTGCATCAACAAAGTAGTGCCAAGCGTGCGCCTGTGTCATAAGTAAAGGGCCAGCTGGTTTGACCGTTAAAGGGTGCTGTAACCCCCAAAGTAAACTCCAAACCAAAAAAATATATATTTTCTGTGTTTGTGAATTGTGTGTGCAGTAGCCGCACGTGCATCAAACAAAGTAGTGCCCAAGCGTGCCGCCTGTGTCATAAGTAAAGGGCTGGCTGGCTTGACCGTTAAAGGTGCTGTAACCCCCCAAAGTACACTCCAAACCAAATAACAAAATATTTTTCCTGTGTTTGTGAATTGTGTGGCGCAGTAGCCGCGCGTGCATCAACAAAGTAGTGCCAAGCGTGCGCCTGTGTCATAAGTAAAGGGCCAGGCTGGCTTGACCGTTAAAGGGTGCTGTAACCCCCAAAGTACACTCCAAACCAAAAAAAAATATTTTCTGTGTTTGTGAATTGTGTGCCCAGTAGCCGCACGGGCATCATCAAGTAGTGCCAAGTGTGCGCCTGTGTTATAAGTAAAGGGCCGGCTGGCTTGACTGTTAAAGGGTGCTGTATCCCCCAAAGTACACTCCAAACCAAATAACAAAATATTTTTTCTGTGTTTGTGAATTGTGTGCGCAGTAGCTGCACATGCTACAACAAAGTAGTGCCAAGCGTGCGCCTGTGTCATAAGTAAAGGGCTGGCTGGCTTGACCGTTAAAGGGTGCTGTAACCCCCCAAAGTACACTCCAAACCAAATAACAAAATATTTTTTCTGTGTTTGTGAAATTGTGTGCGCAGTAGCCGCACGTGCATCAACAAATTAGTGCCAAGCGTGCGCCTGTGTCATAAGTAAAGGGCTGGCTGTCTTGAACGTTAAAGGGTGCTGTAACCCCCAAAGTGCTCTCCAGTCCAAACCAAAAAAAAAAATATCTTCTGTGTTTGTGAATTGTGTGCGCAGTAGCCGCACGCGCATCAACAAAGTAGTGCCAAGCGTGCGCCTGTGTCATAAGAAAAGGGCCAGCTGGCTTGACCATTAAAGGGTGCTGTAACCCCCCAAAGTAAACTCGAAACCAAAAAAAAAAATATTTTCTGTGTTTGTGAATTGTGTGCGCTGTAGCCGCACGTGCATCAACAAAGTAGTGCCAAGCGTGCGCCTGTGTCATAAGTAAAGGGCTGGCTGGCTTGACCGTTAAAGGGGTGCTGTAACCCCCAAAGTACACTCCAGTCCAAACCAAAAAAAAAAATATCGTCTGTGTTTGTGAATTGTGTGCGCAGTAGCCGCACGTGCATCAACAAAGAAGTGCCAAGCGTGCGAAATGTGTCATAAGTAAAGGGCCAGCTGGCTTGACTGTTAAAGGGTGCTGTAACCCCCAAAGTACACTCCAAACCAAATAACAAAATATATTTTCTGTGTTTGTGAATTGTGTGCGCAGTAGCCGCACGTGCATCAACAAAGAAGTGCCAAGCGTGCGCCTGTGTCATAAGTAAAGGGCCAGCTGGCTTGACCGTTAAAGGGTGCTGTAACCCCCAAAGTACACTCCAAACCAAAAAAATTTATATTTTCTGAGTTTGTGAATTGTGTGCATTGTAGCCGCACGTGAATTAACAAAGTAGTGCCAAGCGTGCGCCTGTGTCATAAGTAAAGGGCCGGCTGGCTTGACCGTTAAAGGGTGCTGTAACCTCCAAAGTACACTCCAAACCAAATAACAAAATATTTTTTCTGTGTTTGTGAATTGTGTGCGCTGTAGCCGCACGTGCATCATCAAAGTAGTGCCAAGCGTGAGCCTGTGTCTTAAGTAAAGGGCCAGCTGCTTGACCGTTAAAGGGTGCTGTAACCCCCAAAGGACACTCCAGTCAAAACTAAAAAAAATTTTTTTTCTGTGTTTGTGAATTGTGTGCGCAGTAGCCGCACGTGCATCAAGAAAGTAGTGCCAAGCGTGCGCCTGTGTCATAAGTAAAGGGCCAGCTGGCTTGATCGTTAAAGGGTGCTGTAACCCCCAAAGTACACTCCAAACCCAAAAAAAAAATATTTTCTGTGTTTGTGAATTGTGTGCGCAGTAGCCGCACGTGCATCAACAAAGTAGTGCCAAGCGTGCGCCTGTGTCATAAGTAAAGGGCCAGCTGGCTTGACCGTTAAAGGGTGCTGTAAACCCCAAAGTACACTCCAAACCAAATAACAAAATATATTTTCTGTGTTTGTGAATTGTGTGCGCAGTAGCCGCACGTGCATCAACAAAGTAGTGCCAAGCGTGCGCATGTGTCATAAGTAAAGGGCCAGCTGGCTTGACGGTTAAAGGGTGCTGTAACCCCCAAAGTACACTCCAAACCAAAAAAATAAATATTTTCTGAGTTTGTGAATTGTGTGCGTAGTAGCCGCACGTTCATTAACAAAGTAGTGCCAAGCGTGCGCCTGTGTCATAAGTAAAGGGCCGGCTGGCTTGACCGGTAAAGGGTGCTGTAACTCCCAAAGTACACTCCAAACCAAATAACAAAATATTTTTTCTGTGTTTGTGAATTGTGTGCGCTGTAGCCGCACGTGCATCATCAAAGTAGTGCCAAGCGTGCGCCTGTGTCATAAGTAAAGGGCTGGCTGGCTTGACCGTTAAAGGGTGCTGTAACCCCCAAAGTACACTCCAGTCCAAACCAAAAAAAAAATATCTTCTGTGTTTGTGAATTGTGTGCGCAGTAGCCGCACGCGCATCAACAAAGTAGTGCCAAGCGTGCGCCTGTGTCATAAGTAAAGGGCCAGCTGGCTTGACCGTTAAAGGGTGCTGTAACCCCCAAAGTAAACTCCAAACCAAAAAATATATATTTTCTGTGTTTGAGAATTGTGTGCGCAGTAGACGCACGTGCATCAACAAAGTAGTGCCAAGCGTGCGCCTGTGTCATAAGTAAAGGGCTGGCTGGCTTGACTGTTAAAGGGTCCTGTAACGCCCAAAGTACACTCCAGTCCAAACCAAAAAAAAAAATATCTTCTGTGTTAATGAATTGTGTGCGCAGTAGCCGCACGCGCATCAACAAAGTAGTGCCAAGCGTGCGCCTGTGTCATAAGTAAAGTGCCGGCTGGCTTGACCGGTAAAGGGTGCTGTAACTCCCAAAGTACACTCCAAACCAAATAACAAAATATTTTTTCTGTGTTTGTGAATTGTGGGCGCAGTAGCCGCACGTGCATCAACAAAGTAGTGCCAAGCATGCGCCTGTGTCATAAGTAAAGGGCCAGCTGGCTTGACCGTTAAAGGGTGCTGTAACCCCCAAAGTACACTACAGTCTAAACCCAAAAAAAAAAATATTTTCTGTGTTTGTTTATTGTGTGCGCAGTAGCCGCACGTGCATCAACAAAGTAGTGCCAAGCATGCGCCTGTGTCATAAGTAAAGGGCCAGCTGGCTTGACCGTTAAAGGGTGCTGTAACCCCCAAAGTAAACTCCAAACCAAAAAAATATATATTTTCTGTGTTTGTGAATTGTGTGCGCAGCAGCCGCACGTGCATCATCAAAGTAGTGCCAAGCGAGCGCCTGTGTCATAAGTAAAGGGCCGGCTGGCTTGACAGTTTAAGGGTGCTGTAACCCCCAAAGTACACTCCAGTCCAAACCAAAAAAAAAAATATCTTCTGTGTTTGTGAATTGTGTGCGCAGTAGCCGCACGTGCATCAACAAAGTAGTGCCAAGCGTGCGCCTGTGTCATAAGTAAAGGGCCAGCTGGCTTGACCGTTAAAGGGTGCTGTAACCCCCAAAGTAAACTCCAAACCAAAAAAAAAATATTTTCTGTGTTTGTGAATTGTGTGCGCAGTAGCCGCACGTGCATCAACAAAGTAGTGCCAAGCGTGAGCCTGTGTCTTAAGTAAAGGGCCAGCTGGCTTGACCATTAAAGGGTGCTGTAACCCCCAAAGGACACTCCAGTCAAAACTAAAAAAATTTTTTTTCTGTGTTTGTGAATTGTGTGCGCAGTAGCCGCACGTGCATCAACAAAGTAGTGCCAAGCGTGCGCCTGTGTCATAAGTAAAGGGCCAGCTGGCTTGATCGATAAAGGGTGCTGTAACCCCCAAAGTACACTCCAAACCCCAAAAAAAAATATTTTCTGTGTTTGTGAATTGTGTGCGCAGTAGCCGCACGTGCATCATCAAAGTAGTGCCAAGCGTGCGCCTGTGTCATAAGTAAAGGGCTGGCTGGCTTGACCGTTAAAGGGTGCTGTAACCCCCACAGTACACTCCAGTCCAAACCAAAAAAAAAAATATCTTCTGTGTTTGTGAATTGTGTGCGCAGTAGATGCACGCGCATCAACAAAGTAGTGCCAAGCGTGCGCCTGTGTCAAAAGTAAAGGGGCCAGCTGGCTTGACCGTTAAAGGGTGCTCTAACCCCCAAAGTAAACTCCAAACCAAAAAAAAAATATTTTCTGTGTTTGTGAATTGTGTGCGCAGTAGCCGCACATGCATCAACAAAGTAGTGCCAAGCGTGAGCTTGTGTCTTAAGTAAAGGGCCAGCTGGCTTGACCGTTAAAGGGTGCTGTAACCCCCAAAGGACACTCCAGTCAAAACTAAAAAAAAATTTTTTTCTGTGTTTGTGAATTGTGTGCGCAGTAGCCGCACGTGCATCAAGAAAGTAGTGCCAAGCGTGCGCCTGTGTCATAAGTAAAGGGCCAGCTGGCTTGATCGTTAAAGGGTGCTGTAACCCCCAAAGTACACTCCAAACCCAAAAAAAATATATTTTCTGTGTTTGTGAATTGTGTGCGCAGTAGCCGCAGGTGCATCAACAAAGTAGTGCCAAGCGTGCGCCTGTGTCATAAGTAAAGGGCCAGCTGGCTTGACCGTTAAAGGGTGCTGTAAACCCCAAAGTACACTCCAAACCAAATAACAAAATATATTTTCTGTGTTTGTGAATTGTGTGCGCAGGAGCCGCACGTGCATCAACAAAGTAGTGCCAAGCGTGCGCATGTGTCATAAGTAAAGGGCCAGCTGGCTTGACCGTTAAATGGTGCTGTAACCCCCAAAGTACACTCCAAACCAAAAAAATAAATATTTTCTGAGTTTGTGAATTGTGTGCGTAGTAGCCGCACGTTCATTAACAAAGTAGTGCCAAGCGTGCGCCTGTGTCATAAGTAAAGGGCCGGCTGGCTTGACCGGTAAAGGGTGCTGTAACTCCCAAAGTACACTCCAAACCAAATAACAAAATATTTTTTCTGTGTTTGTGAATTGTGTGCGCTGTAGCCGCACGTGCATCATCAAAGTAGTGCCAAGCGTGCGCCTGTGTCATAAGTAAAGGGCCGGCTGGCTTGACCGTTAAAGGGTGCTGTAAACCCCAAAGTAAACTCCAAACCAAAAAAAAATATATTTTCTGTGTTTGTGAATTGTGTGCGCAGTAGCCGCACATGCATCAACAAAGTAGTGCCAAGCGTGTGCCTGTGTCATAAGTAAAGGGCCAGCTGGCTTGACCGTTAAAGGGTGCTGTAAACCCCAAAGTACACTCCAAACCAAATAACAAAATATATTTTCTGTGTTTGTGAATTGTGTGCGCAGTAGCCGCACGTGCATCAACAAAGTAGTGCCAAGCGTGCGCATGTGTCATAAGTAAAGGGCCAGCTGGCTTGACCGTTAAAATGTGCTGTAACCCCCAAAGTACACTCCAAACCAAAAAAATAAATATTTTCTGAGTTTGTGAATTGTGTGCGTAGTAGCCGCACGTTCATTAACAAAGTAGTGCCAAGCGTGCGCCTGTGTCATAAGTAAAGGGCCGGCTGGCTTGACCGGTAAAGGGTGCTGTAACTCCCAAAGTACACTCCAAACCAAATAACAAAATATTTTTTCTGTGTTTGTGAATTGTGTGCGCTGTAGCCGCACGTGCATCATCAAAGTAGTGCCAAGCGTGCGCCTGTGTCATAAGTAAAGGGCTGGCTGGCTTGACCATTAAAGGGTGCTGTAACCCCCAAAGTACACTCCAGTCCAAACCAAAAAAAAAAATATCTTCTGTGTTTGTGAATTGTGTGCGCAGTAGCCGCACGCGCATCAACAAAGTAGTGCCAAGCGTGCGCCTGTGTCATAAGTAAAGGGCCAGCTGGCTTGACCGTTAAAGGGTGCTGTAACCCCCAAAGTAAACTCCAAACCAAAAAAATATATATTTTCTGTGTTTGTGAATTGTGTGCGCAGTAGACGCACGTGCATCAACAAAGTAGTGCCAAGCGTGCGCCTGTGTCATAAGTAAAGGGCCAGCTGGCTTGACCGTTAAAGGGTTCTGTAACCCCCAAAGTACACTCCAAACCATAAAAATAAATATTTTCTGAGTTTGTGAATTGTGTGCGTAGTAGCCGCACGTGCATAAACAAAGTAGTGCCAAGCGTGCGCCTGTGTCATAAGTAAAGGGCCGGATGGCTTGACCGTTAAAGGGTGCTGTAACCTCCAAAGTATACTCGAAACCAAATAACAAAATATTTTTTCTGTGTTTGTGAATTGTGTGCGCTGTAGCCGCACGTACATCATCAAAGTAGTGCCAAGCGTGCGCCTGTGTCATAAGTAAAGGGCTGGCTGGCTTGACTGTTAAAGGGTCCTGTAACGCCCAAAGTACACTCCAGTCCAAACCAAAAAAAAAAATATCTTCTGTGTTAATGAATTGTGTGCGCAGTAGCCGCACGCGCATCAACAAAGTAGTGCCAAGCGTGCGCCTGTGTCATAAGTAAAGTGCCGGCTGGCTTGACCGGTAAAGGGTGCTGTAACTCCCAAAGTACACTCCAAACCAAATAACAAAATATTTTTTCTGTGTTTGTGAATTGTGGGCGCAGTAGCCGCACGTGCATCAACAAAGTAGTGCCAAGCATGCGCCTGTGTCATAAGTAAAGGGCCAGCTGGCTTGACCGTTAAAGGGTGCTGTAACCCCCAAAGTACACTACAGTCTAAACCAAAAAAAAAAATATTTTCTGTGTTTGTTTATTGTGTGCGCAGTAGCCGCACGTGCATCAACAAAGTAGTGCCAAGCATGCGCCTGTGTCATAAGTAAAGGGCCAGCTGGCTTGACCGTTAAAGGGTGCTGTAACCCCCAAAGTACACTCCAAACCAAAAAAATATATATTTTCTGTGTTTGTGAATTGTGTGCGCAGCAGCCGCACGTGCATCATCAAAGTAGTGCCAAGCGAGCGCCTGTGTCATAAGTAAAGGGCCGGCTGGCTTGACAGTTTAAGGGTGCTGTAACCCCCAAAGTACACTCCAGTCCAAACCAAAAAAAAAAATATCTTCTGTGTTTGTGAATTGTGTGCGCAGTAGCCGCACGTGCATCAACAAAGTAGTGCCAAGCGTGCGCCTGTGTCATAAGTAAAGGGCCAGCTGGCTTGACCGTTAAAGGGTGCTGTAACCCCCAAAGTAAACTCCAAACCAAAAAAAAAATATTTTCTGTGTTTGTGAATTGTGTGCGCAGTAGCCGCACGTGCATCAACAAAGTAGTGCCAAGCGTGAGCCTGTGTCTTAAGTAAAGGGCCAGCTGGCTTGACCATTAAAGGGTGCTGTAACCCCCAAAGGACACTCCAGTCAAAACTAAAAAATTTTTTTTTCTGTGTTTGTGAATTGTGTGCGCAGTAGCCGTACGTGCATCAACAAAGTAGTGCCAAGCGTGCGCCTGTGTCATAAGTAAAGGGCCAGCTGGCTTGATCGATAAAGGGTGCTGTAACCCCCAAAGTACACTCCATACCCAAAAAAAAAATATTTTCTGTGTTTGTGAATTGTGTGCGCAGTAGCCGCACGTGCATCAACAAAGTAGTGCCAAGCGTGCGCCTGTGTCATAAGTAAAGGGCTGGCTGGCTTGACCGTTAAAGGGTGCTGTAACCCCCAAAGTACACTCCAGTCCAAACCTAAAAAAAAAATATTTTCTGTGTTTGTGAATTGTGTGCGCAGTAGCCGCACGTGCATCAACAAAGTAGTGCCAAGCGTGTGCCTGTGTCATAAGTAAGGGGCCGGCTGGTTTGACCATTAAAGGGTGCTGTAACCCCCAAAGTAAACTCCAAACCAAAAAAATATATATTTTCTGTGTTTGTGAATTGTGTGCGCAGTAGCCGCACGTGCATCAAACAAAGTAGTGCCAAGCGTGCGCCTGTGTCATAAGTAAAGGGCCGGCTGGCTTGACCATTAAAGGGTGCTGTAACCCCCAAAGTACACTCCAAACCAAATAACAAAATATTTTTCCTGTGTTTGTGAATTGTGTGCGCAGTAGCCGTGCGTGCATCAAACAAAGTAGTGCCAAGCTTGCGCCTGTGTCATAAGTAAAGGGCCGGCTGGCTTGACCGTTAAAGGGTGCTGTAACCCCCAAAGTACACTCCAAACCAAAAAAAAAATATTTTCTGTGTTTGTGAATTGTGTGCGCAGTAGCCGCACGTGCATCATCAAAGTAGTGCCACGCGTGCGCCTGTGTTATAAGTAAAGGGCCGGCTGGCTTGACCGTTAAAGGGTGCTGTATCCCCCAAAGTACACTCCAAACCAAAAAAAAAATATTTTCTGTGTTTGTGAATTGTGTGCGCAGTAGACGCACGTGCATCAACAAAGTAGTGCCAAGCGTGCGCCTGTGTCATAAGTAAAGGGCCAGCTGGCTTGACCGTTAAAGGGTTCTGTAACCCCCAAAGTACACTCCAAACCATAAAAATAAATATTTTCTGAGTTTGTGAATTGTGTGCGTAGTAGCCGCACGTGCATAAACAAAGTAGTGCCAAGCGTGCGCCTGTGTCATAAGTAAAGGGCCGGATGGCTTGACCGTTAAAGGGTGCTGTAACCTCCAAAGTATACTCGAAACCAAATAACAAAATATTTTTTCTGTGTTTGTGAATTGTGTGCGCTGTAGCCGCACGTACATCATCAAAGTAGTGCCAAGCGTGCGCCTGTGTCATAAGTAAAGGGCTGGCTGGCTTGACTGTTAAAGGGTCCTGTAACGCCCAAAGTACACTCCAGTCCAAACCAAAAAAAAAAATATCTTCTGTGTTAATGAATTGTGTGCGCAGTAGCCGCACGCGCATCAACAAAGTAGTGCCAAGCGTGCGCCTGTGTCATAAGTAAAGTGCCGGCTGGCTTGACCGGTAAAGGGTGCTGTAACTCCCAAAGTACACTCCAAACCAAATAACAAAATATTTTTTCTGTGTTTGTGAATTGTGGGCGCAGTAGCCGCACGTGCATCAACAAAGTAGTGCCAAGTATGCGCCTGTGTCATAAGTAAAGGGCCAGCTGGCTTGACCGTTAAAGGGTGCTGTAACCCCCAAAGTACACTACAGTCTAAACCAAAAAAAAAAATATTTTCTGTGTTTGTTTATTGTGTGCGCAGTAGCCGCACGTGCATCAACAAAGTAGTGCCAAGCATGCGCCTGTGTCATAAGTAAAGGGCCAGCTGGCTTGACCGTTAAAGGGTGCTGTAACCCCCAAAGTACACTCCAAACCAAAAAAATATATATTTTCTGTGTTTGTGAATTGTGTGCGCAGCAGCCGCACGTGCATCATCAAAGTAGTGCCAAGCGAGCGCCTGTGTCATAAGTAAAGGGCCGGCTGGCTTGACAGTTTAAGGGTGCTGTAACCCCCAAAGTACACTCCAGTCCAAACCAAAAAAAAAAATATCTTCTGTGTTTGTGAATTGTGTGCGCAGTAGCCGCACGTGCATCAACAAAGTAGTGCCAAGCGTGCGCCTGTGTCATAAGTAAAGGGCCAGCTGGCTTGACCGTTAAAGGGTGCTGTAACCCCCAAAGTAAACTCCAAACCAAAAAAAAAATATTTTCTGTGTTTGTGAATTGTGTGCGCAGTAGCCGCACGTGCATCAACAAAGTAGTGCCAAGCGTGAGCCTGTGTCTTAAGTAAAGGGCCAGCTGGCTTGACCATTAAAGGGTGCTGTAACCCCCAAAGGACACTCCAGTCAAAACTAAAAAAATTTTTTTTCTGTGTTTGTGAATTGTGTGCGCAGTAGCCGCACGTGCATCAACAAAGTAGTGCCAAGCGTGCGCCTGTGTCATAAGTAAAGGGCCAGCTGGCTTGATCGATAAAGGGTGCTGTAACCCCCAAAGTACACTACAAACCCAAAAAAAAAATATTTTCTGTGTTTGTGAATTGTGTGCGCAGTAGCCGCACGTGCATCAACAAAGTAGTGCCAAGCGTGCGCCTGTGTCATAAGTAAAGGGCTGGCTGGCTTGACCGTTAAAGGGTGCTGTAACCCCCAAAGTACACTCCAGTCCAAACCTAAAAAAAAAATATTTTCTGTGTTTGTGAATTGTGTGCGCAGTAGCCGCACGTGCATCAACAAAGTAGTGCCAAGCGTGTGCCTGTGTCATAAGTAAAGGGCCAGCTGGCTTGACCGTTAAAGGGTTCTGTAACCCCCAAAGTACACTCCAAACCATAAAAATAAATATTTTCTGAGTTTGTGAATTGTGTGCGTAGTAGCCGCACGTGCATAAACAAAGTAGTGCCAAGCGTGCGCCTGTGTCATAAGTAAAGGGCCGGATGGCTTGACCGTTAAAGGGTGCTGTAACCTCCAAAGTATACTCGAAACCAAATAACAAAATATTTTTTCTGTGTTTGTGAATTGTGTGCGCTGTAGCCGCACGTACATCATCAAAGTAGTGCCAAGCGTGCGCCTGTGTCATAAGTAAAGGGCTGGCTGGCTTGACTGTTAAAGGGTCCTGTAACGCCCAAAGTACACTCCAGTCCAAACCAAAAAAAAAAATATCTTCTGTGTTAATGAATTGTGTGCGCAGTAGCCGCACGCGCATCAACAAAGTAGTGCCAAGCGTGCGCCTGTGTCATAAGTAAAGTGCCGGCTGGCTTGACCGGTAAAGGGTGCTGTAACTCCCAAAGTACACTCCAAACCAAATAACAAAATATTTTTTCTGTGTTTGTGAATTGTGGGCGCAGTAGCCGCACGTGCATCAACAAAGTAGTGCCAAGCATGCGCCTGTGTCATAAGTAAAGGGCCAGCTGGCTTGACCGTTAAAAGGTGCTGTAACCCCCAAAGTACACTACAGTCTAAACCAAAAAAAAATATATTTTCTGTGTTTGTTTATTGTGTGCGCAGTAGCCGCACGTGCATCAACAAAGTAGTGCCAAGCATGCGCCTGTGTCATAAGTAAAGGGCCAGCTGGCTTGACCGTTAAAGGGTGCTGTAACCCCCAAAGTACACTCCAAACCAAAAAAATATATATTTTCTGTGTTTGTGAATTGTGTGCGCAGCAGCCGCACGTGCATCATCAAAGTAGTGCCAAGCGAGCGCCTGTGTCATAAGTAAAGGGCCGGCTGGCTTGACAGTTTAAGGGTGCTGTAACCCCCAAAGTACACTCCAGTCCAAACCAAAAAAAAAAATATCTTCTGTGTTTGTGAATTGTGTGCGCAGTAGCCGCACGTGCATCAACAAAGTAGTGCCAAGCGTGCGCCTGTGTCATAAGTAAAGGGCCAGCTGGCTTGACCGTTAAAGGGTGCTGTAACCCCCAAAGTAAACTCCAAACCAAAAAAAAAATATTTTCTGTGTTTGTGAATTGTGTGCGCAGTAGCCGCACGTGCATCAACAAAGTAGTGCCAAGCGTGAGCCTGTGTCTTAAGTAAAGGGCCAGCTGGCTTGACCATTAAAGGGTGCTGTAACCCCCAAAGGACACTCCAGTCAAAACTAAAAAAATTTTTTTTCTGTGTTTGTGAATTGTGTGCGCAGTAGCCGCACGTGCATCAACAAAGTAGTGCCAAGCGTGCGCCTGTGTCATAAGTAAAGGGCCAGCTGGCTTGATCGATAAAGGGTGCTGTAACCCCCAAAGTACACTACAAACCCAAAAAAAAAATATTTTCTGTGTTTGTGAATTGTGTGCGCAGTAGCCGCACGTGCATCAACAAAGTAGTGCCAAGCGTGCGCCTGTGTCATAAGTAAAGGGCTGGCTGGCTTGACCGTTAAAGGGTGCTGTAACCCCCAAAGTACACTCCAGTCCAAACCTAAAAAAAAAATATTTTCTGTGTTTGTGAATTGTGTGCGCAGTAGCCGCACGTGCATCAACAAAGTAGTGCCAAGCGTGTGCCTGTGTCATAAGTAAAGGGCCGGCTGGTTTGACCATTAAAGGGTGCTGTAACCCCCAAAGTAAACTCCAAACCAAAAAAATATATATTTTCTGTGTTTGTGAATTGTGTGCGCAGTAGCCGCACGTGCATCAAACAAAGTAGTGCCAAGCATGCGCCTGTGTCATAAGTAAAGGGCCGGCTGGCTTGACCATTAAAGGGTGCTGTAACCCCCAAAGTACACTCCAAACCAAATAACAAAATATTTTTCCTGTGTTTGTGAATTGTGTGCGCAGTAGCCGTGCGTGCATCAAACAAAGTAGTGCCAAGCTTGCGCCTGTGTCATAAGTAAAGGGCCGGCTGGCTTGACCGTTAAAGGGTGCTGTTACCCCCAAAGTACACTCCAAACCAAAAAAAAAATATTTTCTGTGTTTGTGAATTGTGTGCGCAGTAGCCGCACATGCATCATCAAAGTAGTGCCACGCGTGCGCCTGTGTTATAAGTAAAGGGCCGGCTGGCTTGACCGTTAAAGGGTGCTGTATCCCCCAAAGTACACTCCAAACCAAAAAAAAAATATTTTCTGTGTTTGTGAATTGTGTGCGCAGTAGCCGCACGTGCATCATCAAAGTAGTGCCAAGCGTGCGCCTGTGTTATAAGTAAAGGGCCAGCTGGCTTGACCGTTAAAGGGTGCTGTATCCCCCAAAGTACACTCCAAACCAAATAACAAAATATTTTTTCTGTGTTTGTGAATTGTGTGCGCAGTAGCCGCACATGCTTCAACAAAGTAGTGCCAAGCGTGCGCCTGTGTCATAAGTAAAGGGCTGGCTGGCTTGACCGTTAAAGGGTGCTGTAACCCCCAAAGTACACTCCAAACCAAATAACAAAATATTTTTTCTGTGTTTGTGAATTGTGTGCGCAGTAGCCGCACGTGCATTAACAAAGCAGTGCCAAGCGTGCGTCTGTGTCATAAGTAAAGGGCCGGCTGGCTTGACCGTTAAAGGGTGCTGTAACCCCCAAAGTACACTCCAAACCAAAAAAAAAAATATTTTCAGTGTTTGTGAATTGTGTGAACAGTAGCCGCACGTGCATCATCAAAGTAGTGCCAAGCGTGCGCCTGTGTCATAAGTAAAGGGCCAGCTGGCTTGACCGTTAAAGGGTGCTGTAACCCCCAAAGTACACTCCAAACCAAATAACAAAATATTTTTTCTGTGTTTGTGAATTGCGTGCGCAGTAGCCGCACGTGCATCAACAAATTAGTGCCAAGCGTGCGCCTGTGTCATAAGTAAAGGGCTGGCTGTCTTGACCGTTAAAGGGTGCTGTAACCCCCAAAGTGCTCTCCAGTCCAAACCAAAAAAAAAATATCTTCTGTGTTTGTGAATTGTGTGCGCAGTAGCCGCACGCGCATCAACAAAGTAGTGCCAAGCGTGCGCCTGTGTCATAAGAAAAGGGCCAGCTGGCTTGACCGTTAAAGGGTGCTGTAACCCCCAAAGTAAACTCCAAACCAAAAAAAAATATTTTCTGTGTTTGTGAATTGTGTGCGCTGTAGCCGCACGTGCATCATCAAAGTAGTGCCAAGCGTGCGCCTGTGTCATAGGTAAAGGGCCGGCTGGCTTGACCGTTAAAGGGTGCTGTAACCCCCAAAGTACACTCCAAACCAAATAACAAAATATTTTTTCTGTGTTTGTGAATTGTGTGCGCTGTAGCCGCACGTGCATCAACAAAGTAGTGCCAAGCGTGCGCCTGTGTCATAAGTAAAGGGCTGGCTGGCTTGACCGTTAAAGGGTGCTGTAACCCCCAAAGTACACTCCAGTCCAAACCAAAAAAAAAATATCTTCTGTGTTTGTGAATTGTGTGCGCAGTAGTAGCCGCACGCGCATCAACAAAGTAGTGCCAAGCGTGCGCCTGTGTCATAAGTAAAGGGCCGGCTGGCTTGACCGTTAAAGGGTGCTGTAAACCCCAAAGTAAACTCCAAACCAAAAAAATATATATTTTCTGTGTTTGTGAATTGTGTGCGCAGTAGCCGCACATGCATCAACAAAGTAGTGCCAAGCGTGCGCCTGTGTCATAAGTAAAGGGCAAGCTGGCTTGACCATTAAAGGGTGCTGTAAACCCCAAAGTACACTCCAAACCAAAAAAATATATATTTTCTGTGTTTGTGAATTGTGTGCGCAGCAGCCGCACGTGCATCATCAAAGTAGTGCAAGCGAGCGCCTGTGTCATAAGTAAAGGGCCGGCTGGCTTGACAGTTTAAGGGTGCTGTAACCCCCAAAGTACACTCCAGTCCAAACCAAAAAAAAAAATATCTTCTGTGTTTGTGAATTGTGTGCGCAGTAGCCGCACGTGCATCAACAAAGTAGTGCCAAGCGTGCGCCTGTGTCATAAGTAAAGGGCCAGCTGGCTTGACCGTTAAAGGGTGCTGTAACCCCCAAAGTAAACTCCAAACTAAAAAAAAAAAATTTTCTGTGTTTGTGAATTGTGTGCGCAGTAGCCGCACGTGCATCAACAAAGTAGTGCCAAGCGTGCGCCTGTGTCATAAGTAAAGGGCCAGCTGGCTTGATCGTTAAAGGGTGCTGTAACCCCCAAAGTACACTACAAACCCCAAAAAAAAATATTTTCTGTGTTTGTGAATTGTGTGCGCAGTAGCCGCACGTGCATCAACAAAGTAGTGCCAAGCGTGCGCCTGTGTCATAAGTAAAGGGCTGGCTGGCTTGACCGTTAAAGGGTGCTGTAACCCCCAAAGTACACTCCAGTCCAAACCAAAAAAAAAAATATTTTCTGTGTTTGTGAATTGTGTGCGCAGTAGCCGCACGTGCATCATCAAAGTAGTGCCAAGCGTGCGCCTGTTTTATAAGTAAAGGGGCCGGCTGGCTTGACCGTTAAAGGGTGCTGTATCCCCCAAAGTACACTCCAAACCAAATAACAAAATATTTTTTCTGTGTTTGTGAATTGTGTGCGCAGTAGCCGCACATGCTTCAACAAAGTAGTGCCAAGCGTGCGCCTGTGTCATAAGTAAAGGGCTGGCTGGCTTGACCGTTAAAGGGTGCTGTAACCCCCAAAGTACACTCCAAACCAAATAACAAAATATTTTTTCTGTGTTTGTGAATTGTGTGCGCAGTAGCCGCACGTGCATCAACAAAGCAGTGCCAAGCGTGCGTCTGTGTCATAAGTAAAGGGCAGGCTGGCTTGACTGTTAAAGGGTGCTGTAACCCCCAAAGTACACTCCAAACCAAAAAAATATATATTTTCAGTGTTTGTGAATTGTTGTGCGCAGTAGCCGCACGTGCATCATCAAAGTAGTGCCAAGCGTGCGCCTGTGTCATAAGTAAAGGGCCAGCTGGCTTGACCATTAAAGGGTGCTGTAACCCCCAAAGTACACTCCAAACCAAATAACAAAATATTTTTTCTGTGTTTGTGAATTGTGTGCGCAGCAGCCGCAAGTGCATCATCAAAGTAGTGCCAAGCGAGCGCCTGTGTCATAAGTAAAGGGCCAGCTGGCTTGACAGTTTAAGGGTGCTGTAACCCCCAAAGTACACTCCAGTCCAAACCAAAAAAAAAAATATCTTCTGTGTTTGTGAATTGTGTGCGCAGTAGCCGCACGTGCATCAACAAAGTAGTGCCAAGCGTGCGCCTGTGTCATAAGTAAAGGGCCAGCTGGCTTGACCGTTAAAGGGTGCTGTAACCCCCAAAGTAAACTCCAAACCAAAAAAAAAATATTTTCTGTGTTTGTGAATTGTGTGCGCAGTAGCCGCACGTGCATCAACAAAGTAGTGCCAAGCATGCGCCTGTGTCATAAGTAAAGGGCCAGCTGGCTTGATCGTTAAAGGGTGCTGTAACCCCCAAAGTACACTCCAAACCCCCAAAAAAAATATTTTCTGTGTTTGTGAATTGTGTGCGCAGTAGCCGCACGTGCATCAACAAAGTAGTGCCAAGCGTGCGCCTGTGTCATAAGTAAAGGGCTGGCTGGCTTGACCATTAAAGGGTGCTGTAACCCCCAAAGTACACTCCAGTCCAAACCAAAAAAAGAAATATTTTCTGTGTTTGTGAATTGTGTGCGCAGTAGCCGCACGTGCATCAACAAAGTAGTGCCAAGCGTGCGCCTGTGTCATAAGTAAAGGGCCAGCTGGTTTGACCGTTAAAGGGTGCTGTAACCCCCAAAGTAAACTCCAAACCAAAAAAATATATTTTCTGTGTTTGTGAATTGTGTGTGCAGTAGCCGCACGTGCATCAAACAAAGTAGTGCCAAGCGTGCGCCTGTGTCATAAGTAAAGGGCCAGCTGGCTTGACCGTTAAAGGGTGCTGTAACCCCCAAAGTACACTCCAAACCAAATAACAAAATATTTTTCCTGTGTTTGTGAATTGTGTGCGCAGTAGCCGCGCGTGCATCAACAAAGTAGTGCCAAGCGTGCGCCTGTGTCATAAGTAAAGGGCCGGCTGGCTTGACCGTTAAAGGGTGCTGTAACCCCCAAAGTACACTCCAAACCAAAAAAAAAATATTTTCTGTGTTTGTGAATTGTGTGCGCAGTAGCCGCACGTGCATCATCAAAGTAGTGCCAAGCGTGCGCCTGTGTTATAAGTAAAGGGCCGGCTGGCTTGACCGTTAAAGGGTGCTGTATCCCCCAAAATACACTCCAAACCAAATAACAAAATATTTTTTCTGTGTTTGTGAATTGTGTGCGCAGTAGCCGCACGTGCATCAACAAAGCAGTGCCAAGCGTGCGTCTGTGTCATAAGTAAAGGGCCGGCTGGCTTGACCGTTAAAGGGTGCTGTAACCCCCAAAGTACACTCCAAACCAAAAAAAATATATATTTTCAGTGTTTGTGAATTATGTGCGCAGTAGCCGCACGTGCATCATCAAAGTAGTGCCAAGCGTGCGCCTGTGTCATAAGTAAAGGGCCAGCTGGCTTGACCATTAAAGGGTGCTGTAACCCCCAAAGTACACTCCAAACCAAATAACAAAATATTTTTTCTGTGTTTGTGAATTGTGTGCGCAGTAGCCGCACGTGCATCAACAAATTAGTGCCAAGCGTGCGCCTGTGTCATAAGTAAAGGGCTGGCTGTCTTGACCGTTAAAGGGTGCTGTAACCCCCAAAGTGCTCTCCAGTCCAAACCAAAAAAAAAAATATCTTCTGTGTTTGTGAATTGTGTGCGCAGTAGCCACACGCGCATCAATAAAGTAGTGCCAAGCGTGCGCCTGTGTCATAAGAAAAGGGCCAGCTGGCTTGACCGTTAAAGGGTGCTGTAACCCCCAAAGTAAACTCCAAACCAAAAAAAAAATATTTTCTGTGTTTGTGAATTGTGTGCGCTGTAGCCGCACGTGCATCATCAAAGTAGTGCCAAGCGTGCGCCTGTGTCATAAGTAAAGGGCCAGCTGGCTTGACCGTTAGAGGGTGCTGTAACCCCCAAAGTACGCTCCAAACCAAATAAGAAAATATTTTTTCTGTGTTTGTGAATTGTGTGCGCTGTAGCCGCACGTGCATCAACAAAGTAGTGCCAAGCGTGCGCCTGTGTCATAAGTAAAGGGCCGGCTGGCTTGACCGTTAAAGGGTGCTGTAAACCCCAAAGTAAACTCCAAACCAAAAAAATTTATATTTTCTGTGTTTGTGAATTGTGTGCGCAGTAGCCGCACATGCATCAACAAAGTAGTGCCAAGCGTGCGCCTGTGTCATAAGTAAAGGGCCAGCTGGCTTGACCGTTAAAGGGTGCTGTAAACCCCAAAGTACACTCCAAACCAAAAAAATATATATTTTCTGTGTTTGTGATTTGTGTGCGCAGCAGCCGCACGTGCATCATCAAAGTAGTGCCAAGCGAGCGCCTGTGTCATAAGTAAAGGGCCGGCTGGCTTGACAGTTTAAGGGTGCTGTAACCCCCAAAGTACACTCCAGTCCAAACCAAAAAAAAAAATATTTTCTGTGTTTGTGAATTGTGTGCGCAGTAGCCGCACGTGCATCAACAAAGTAGTGCCAAGCGTGCGCCTGTGTCATAAGTAAAGGGCCAGCTGGCTTGACCGTTAAAGGGTGCTGTAACCCCCAAAGTAAACTCAAAACCAAAAAAAAATATTTTCTGTGTTTGTGAATTGTGTGTGCAGTAGCCGCACGTGCATCAACAAAGTAGTGCCAAGCGTGCGCCTGTGTCATAAGTAAAGGGCCAGCTGGCTTGATCGTTAAAGGGTGCTGTAACCCCCAAAGTACACTCCAAACCCAAAAAAAAAATATTTTCTGTGTTTGTGAATTGTGTGCGCAGTAGCCGCACGTGCATCAACAAAGTAGTGCCAAGCGTGCGCCTGTGTCATAAGTA
Source organism: Taudactylus pleione (assembly GCA_031769625.1). Classification (NCBI taxonomy): domain Eukaryota; kingdom Metazoa; phylum Chordata; class Amphibia; order Anura; family Myobatrachidae; genus Taudactylus; species Taudactylus pleione. The sequence goes on along the minus strand of JAUIMM010001511.1, from coordinate 49,501 downwards.
AAGGGCTGGCTGGCTTGACCGTTAAAGGGTGCTGTAACCCCGAAAGTACACTCCAGTCCAAACCAAAAAAAGAAATATTTTCTGTGTTTGTGAATTGTGTGCGCAGTAGCCGCACGTGCATCAACAAAGTAGTGCCAAGCGTGCGCCTGTGTCATAAGTAAAGGGCCGGCTGGTTTGACCGTTAAAGGGTGCTGTAACCCCCAAAGTAAACTCCAAACCAAAAAAATATATATTTTCTGTGTTTGTGAATTGTGTGCGCAGTAGCCGCAAGTGCATCAAACAAAGTAGTGCCAAGCGTGCGCCTGTGTCATAAGTAAAGGGCCAGCTGGCTTGACCGTTAAAGGGTGCTGTAACCCCCAAAGTACACTCCAAACCAAATAACAAAATATTTTTCCTGTGTTTGTGAATTGTGTGCGCAGTAGCCGCGCGTGCATCAACAAAGTAGTGCCAAGCATGCGCCTGTGTCATAAGTAAAGGGCCGGCTGGCTTGACCGTTAAAGGGTGCTGTAACCCCCAAAGTACACTCCAAACCAAAAAAAAAATATTTTCTGTGTTTGTGAATTGTGTGCGCAGTAGCCGCACGTGCATCATCAAAGTAGTGCCAAGCGTGCGCCTGTCTTATAAGTAAAGGGCCGGCTGGCTTGACCGTTAAAGGGTGCTGTATCCCCCAAAGTTCACTCCAAACCAAATAACAAAATATTTTTTCTGTGTTTGTGAATTGTGTGCGCAGTAGCCGCACATGCTTCAACAAAGTAGTGCCAAGCGTGCGCCTGTGTCATAAGTAAAGGGCTGGCTGGCTTGACCGTTAAAGGGTGCTGTAACCCCCAAAGTACACTCCAAACCAAATAACAAAATATTTTTTCTGTGTTTGTGAATTGTGTGCGCAGTAGCCGCACGTGCATCAACAAAGCAGTGCCAAGCGTGCGTCTGTGTCATAAGTAAAGGGCAGGCTGGCTTGACTGTTAAAGGGTGCTGTAACCCCCAAAGTACACTCCAAACCAAAAAAATATATATTTTCAGTGTTTGTGAATTGTGTGCGCAGTAGCCGCACGTGCATCATCAAAGTAGTGCCAAGCGTGCGCCTGTGTCATAAGTAAAGGGCCAGCTGACTTGACCATTAAAGGGTGCTGTAACCCCCAAAGTACACTCCAAACCAAATAACAAAATATTTTTTCTGTGTTTGTGAATTGTGTGCGCAGTAGCCGCACGTGCATCAACAAAGTAGTGCCAAGCGTGCGCCTGTGTCATAAGTAAAGGGCTGGCTGGCTTGACCATTAAAGGGTGCTGTAACCCCCAAAGTACACTCCAAACCAAAAAAAAAATATTTTCTGTGTTTGTGAATTGTGTGCGCAGTAGCCGCACGTGCATCAACAAATTAGTGCCAAGCGTGCGCCTGTGTCATAAGTAAAGGGCTGGCTGTCTTGACCGTTAAAGGGTGCTGTAACCCCCAAAGTGCTCTCCAGTCCAAACCAAAAAAAAAAATATCTTCTGTGTTTGTGAATTGTGTGCGCAGTAGCCACACGCGCATCAATAAAGTAGTGCCAAGCGTGCGCCTGTGTCATAAGAAAAGGGCCAGCTGGCTTGACCGTTAAAGGGTGCTGTAACCCCCAAAGTAAACTCCAAACCAAAAAAAAAATATTTTCTGTGTTTGTGAATTGTGTGCGCTGTAGCCGCACGTGCATCATCAAAGTAGTGCCAAGCGTGTGCTTGTGTCATAAGTAAAGGGCCAGCTGGCTTGACCGTTAAAGGGTGCTGTAACCCCCAAAGTACGCTCCAAACCAAATAACAAAATATTTTTTCTGTGTTTGTGAATTGTGTGCGCTGTAGCCGCACGTGCATCAACAAAGTAGTGCCAAGCGTGCGCCTGTGTCATAAGTAAAGGGCCGGCTGGCTTGACCGTTAAAGGGTGCTGTAAACCCCAAAGTAAACTCCAAACCAAAAAAATTTATATTTTCTGTGTTTGTGAATTGTGTGCGCAGTAGCCGCACATGCATCAACAAAGTAGTGCCAAGCGTGCGCCTGTGTCATAAGTAAAGGGCCAGCTGGCTTGACCGTTAAAGGGTGCTGTAAACCCCAAAGTACACTCCAAACCAAAAAAATATATATTTTCTGTGTTTGTGATTTGTGTGCGCAGCAGCCGCAGGTGCATCATCAAAGTAGTGCCAAGCGAGCGCCTGTGTCATAAGTAAAGGGCCGGTTGGCTTGACAGTTTAAGGGTGCTGTAACCCCCAAAGTACACTCCAGTCCAAACCAAAAAAAAAAATATTTTCTGTGTTTGTGAATTGTGTGCGCAGTAGCCGCACGTGCATCAACAAAGTAGTGCCAAGCGTGCGCCTGTGTCATAAGTAAAGGGCCAGCTGGCTTGACCGTTAAAGGGTGCTGTAACACCCAAAGTAAACTCCAAACCAAAAAAAAAAATATTTTCTGTGTTTGTGAATTGTGTGCGCAGTAGCCGCACGTGCATCAACAAAGTAGTGCCAAGCGTGCGCCTGTGTCATAAGTAAAGGGCCAGCTGGCTTGATCGTTAAAGGGTGCTGTAACCCCCAAAGTACACTCCAAACCCAAAAAAAAAATATTTTCTGTGTTTGTGAATTGTGTGCGCAGTAGCCGCACGTGCATCAACAAAGTAGTGCCAAGCGTGCGCCTGTGTCATAAGTAAAGGGCTGGCTGGCTTGACCGTTAAAGGGTGCTGTAACCCCCAAAGTACACTCCAGTCCAAACCAAAAAAAGAAATATTTTCTGTGTTTGTGAATTGTGTGCGCAGTAGCCGCACGTGCATCATCAAAGTAGTGCCAAGCGTGCGCCTGTGTCATAAGTAAAGGGCCGGCTGGTTTGACCGTTAAAGGGTGCTGTAACCCCCAAAGTAAACTCCAAACCAAAAAAATATATATTTTCTGTGTTTGTGAATTGTGTGCGCAGTAGCCGCAAGTGCATCAAACAAAGTAGTGCCAAGCGTGCGCCTGTGTCATAAGTAAAGGGCCAGCTGGCTTGACCGTTAAAGGGTGCTGTAACCCCCAAAGTACACTCCAAACCAAATAACAAAATATTTTTCCTGTGTTTGTGAATTGTGTGCGCAGTAGCCGCACGTGCATCATCAAAGTAGTGCCAAGCGTGCGCCTGTCTTATAAGTAAAGGGCCGGCTGGCTTGACCGTTAAAGGGTGCTGTATCCCCCAAAGTTCACTCCAAACCAAATAACAAAATATTTTTTCTGTGTTTGTGAATTGTGTGCGCAGTAGCCGCACATGCTTCAACAAAGTAGTGCCAAGCGTGCGCCTGTGTCATAAGTAAAGGGCTGGCTGGCTTGACCGTTAAAGGGTGCTGTAACCCCCAAAGTACACTCCAAACCAAATAACAAAATATTTTTTCTGTGTTTGTGAATTGTGTGCGCAGTAGCCGCACGTGCATCAACAAAGCAGTGCCAAGCGTGCGTCTGTGTCATAAGTAAAGGGCAGGCTGGCTTGACTGTTAAAGGGTGCTGTAACCCCCAAAGTACACTCCAAACCAAAAAAATATATATTTTCAGTGTTTGTGAATTGTGTGCGCAGTAGCCGCACGTGCATCATCAAAGTAGTGCCAAGCGTGCGCCTGTGTCATAAGTAAAGGGCCAGCTGACTTGACCATTAAAGGGTGCTGTAACCCCCAAAGTACACTCCAAACCAAATAACAAAATATTTTTTCTGTGTTTGTGAATTGTGTGCGCAGTAGCCGCACGTGCATCAACAAAGTAGTGCCAAGCGTGCGCCTGTGTCATAAGTAAAGGGCTGGCTGGCTTGACCATTAAAGGGTGCTGTAACCCCCAAAGTACACTCCAAACCAAAAAAAAAATATTTTCTGTGTTTGTGAATTGTGTGCGCAGTAGCCGCACGTGCATCAACAAATTAGTGCCAAGCGTGCGCCTGTGTCATAAGTAAAGGGCTGGCTGTCTTGACCGTTAAAGGGTGCTGTAACCCCCAAAGTGCTCTCCAGTCCAAACCAAAAAAAAAAATATCTTCTGTGTTTGTGAATTGTGTGCGCAGTAGCCACACGCGCATCAATAAAGTAGTGCCAAGCGTGCGCCTGTGTCATAAGAAAAGGGCCAGCTGGCTTGACCGTTAAAGGGTGCTGTAACCCCCAAAGTAAACTCCAAACCAAAAAAAAAATATTTTCTGTGTTTGTGAATTGTGTGCGCTGTAGCCGCACGTGCATCATCAAAGTAGTGCCAAGCGTGTGCTTGTGTCATAAGTAAAGGGCCAGCTGGCTTGACCGTTAAAGGGTGCTGTAACCCCCAAAGTACGCTCCAAACCAAATAACAAAATATTTTTTCTGTGTTTGTGAATTGTGTGCGCTGTAGCCGCACGTGCATCAACAAAGTAGTGCCAAGCGTGCGCCTGTGTCATAAGTAAAGGGCCGGCTGGCTTGACCGTTAAAGGGTGCTGTAAACCCCAAAGTAAACTCCAAACCAAAAAAATTTATATTTTCTGTGTTTGTGAATTGTGTGCGCAGTAGCCGCACATGCATCAACAAAGTAGTGCCAAGCGTGCGCCTGTGTCATAAGTAAAGGGCCAGCTGGCTTGACCGTTAAAGGGTGCTGTAAACCCCAAAGTACACTCCAAACCAAAAAAATATATATTTTCTGTGTTTGTGATTTGTGTGCGCAGCAGCCGCAGGTGCATCATCAAAGTAGTGCCAAGCGAGCGCCTGTGTCATAAGTAAAGGGCCGGTTGGCTTGACAGTTTAAGGGTGCTGTAACCCCCAAAGTACACTCCAGTCCAAACCAAAAAAAAAAATATTTTCTGTGTTTGTGAATTGTGTGCGCAGTAGCCGCACGTGCATCAACAAAGTAGTGCCAAGCGTGCGCCTGTGTCATAAGTAAAGGGCCAGCTGGCTTGACCGTTAAAGGGTGCTGTAACACCCAAAGTAAACTCCAAACCAAAAAAAAAATATTTTCTGTGTTTGTGAATTGTGTGCGCAGTAGCCGCACGTGCATCAACAAAGTAGTGCCAAGCGTGCGCCTGTGTCATAAGTAAAGGGCCAGCTGGCTTGATCGTTAAAGGGTGCTGTAACCCCCAAAGTACACTCCAAACCCAAAAAAAATATATTTTCTGTGTTTGTGAATTGTGTGCGCAGTAGCCGCACGTGCATCAACAAAGTAGTGCCAAGCGTGCGCCTGTGTCATAAGTAAAGGGCTGGCTGGCTTGACCGTTAAAGGGTGCTGTAACCCCCAAAGTACACTCCAGTCCAAACCAAAAAAAGAAATATTTTCTGTGTTTGTGAATTGTGTGCGCAGTAGCCGCACGTGCATCATCAAAGTAGTGCCAAGCGTGCGCCTGTGTCATAAGTAAAGGGCCGGCTGGTTTGACCGTTAAAGGGTGCTGTAACCCCCAAAGTAAACTCCAAACCAAAAAAATATATATTTTCTGTGTTTGTGAATTGTGTGCGCAGTAGCCGCAAGTGCATCAAACAAAGTAGTGCCAAGCGTGCGCCTGTGTCATAAGTAAAGGGCCAGCTGGCTTGACCGTTAAAGGGTGCTGTAACCCCCAAAGTACACTCCAAACCAAATAACAAAATATTTTTCCTGTGTTTGTGAATTGTGTGCGCAGTAGCCGCGCGTGCATCAACAAAGTAGTGCGAAGCGTGCGCCTGTGTCATAAGTAAAGGGCCGGCTGGCTTGACCATTAAAGGGTGCTGTAACCCCCAAAGTACACTCCAAACCAAAAAAAAAATATTTTCTGTGTTTGTGAATTGTGTGCGCAGTAGCCGCACGTGTATCATCAAAGTAGTGCCAAGCGTGCGCCTGTGTTATAAGTAAAGGGCCGGCTGGCTTGACCGTTAAAGGGTGCTGTATCCCCCAAAGTTCACTCCAAACCAAATAACAAAATATTTTTTCTGTGTTTGTGAATTGTGTGCGCAGTAGCCGCACATGCTTCAACAAAGTAGTGCCAAGCGTGCGCCTGTGTCATAAGTAAAGGGCTGGCTGGCTTGACCGTTAAAGGGTGCTGTAAACCCCCAAAGTACACTCCAAACCAAATAACAAAATATTTTTTCTGTGTTTGTGAATTGTGTGCGCAGTAGCCGCACGTGCATCAACAAAGCAGTGCCAAGCGTGCGTCTGTGTCATAAGTAAAGGGCAGGCTGGCTTGACTGTTAAAGGGTGCTGTAACCCCCAAAGTACACTCCAAACCAAAAAAAAATATATTTTCAGTGTTTGTGAATTGTGTGCGCAGTAGCCGCACGTGCATCATCAAAGTAGTGCCAAGCGTGCGCCTGTGTCATAAGTAAAGGGCCAGCTGGCTTGACCATTAAAGGGTGCTGTAACCCCCAAAGTACACTCCAAACCAAATAACAAAATATTTTTTCTGTGTTTGTGAATTGTGTGCACAGCAGCCGCACGTGCATCATCAAAGTAGTGCCAAGCGAGCGCCTGTGTCATAAGTAAAGGATCAGCTGGCTTGACAGTTTAAGGGTGCTGTAACCCCCAAAGTACACTCCAGTCCAAACCAAAAAAAAAAATATCTTCTGTGTTTGTGAATTGTGTGCGCAGTAGCCGCACGTGCATCAACAAAGTAGTGCCAAGCGTGCGCCTGTGTCATAAGTAAAGGGCCAGCTGGCTTGACCGTTAAAGGGTGCTGTAACCCCCAAAGTAAACTCCAAACCAAAAAAAAAATATTTTCTGTGTTTGTGAATTGTGTGCGCAGTAGCCGCACGTGCATCAACAAAGTAGTGCCAAGCGTGCGCCTGTGTCATAAGTAAAGGGCCAGCTGGCTTGATCGTTAAAGGGTGCTGTAACCCCCAAAGTACACTCCAAACCCCCAAAAAAAATATTTTCTGTGTTTGTGAATTGTGTGCGCAGTAGCCGCACGTGCATCAACAAAGTAGTGCCAAGCGTGCGCCTGTGTCATAAGTAAAGGGCTGGCTGGCTTGACCGTTAAAGGGTGCTGTAACCCCCAAAGTACACTCCAGTCCAAACCAAAAAAAGAAATATTTTCTGTGTTTGTGAATTGTGTGCGCAGTAGCCGCACGTGTATCATCAAAGTAGTGCCAAGCGTGCGCCTGTGTTATAAGTAAAGGGCCGGCTGGCTTGACCGTTAAAGGGTGCTGTATCCCCCAAAGTTCACTCCAAACCAAATAACAAAATATTTTTTCTGTGTTTGTGAATTGTGTGCGCAGTAGCCGCACATGCTTCAACAAAGTAGTGCCAAGCGTGCGCCTGTGTCATAAGTAAAGGGCTGGCTGGCTTGACCGTTAAAGGGTGCTGTAAACCCCCAAAGTACACTCCAAACCAAATAACAAAATATTTTTTCTGTGTTTGTGAATTGTGTGCGCAGTAGCCGCACGTGCATCAACAAAGCAGTGCCAAGCGTGCGTCTGTGTCATAAGTAAAGGGCAGGCTGGCTTGACTGTTAAAGGGTGCTGTAACCCCCAAAGTACACTCCAAACCAAAAAAAAATATATTTTCAGTGTTTGTGAATTGTGTGCGCGGTAGCCGCACGTGCATCATCAAAGTAGTGCCAAGCGTGCGCCTGTGTCATAAGTAAAGGGCCAGCTGGCTTGACCATTAAAGGGTGCTGTAACCCCCAAAGTACACTCCAAACCAAATAACAAAATATTTTTTCTGTGTTTGTGAATTGTGTGCGCAGCAGCCGCACGTGCATCATCAAAGTAGTGCCAAGCGAGCGCCTGTGTCATAAGTAAAGGGCCAGCTGGCTTGACAGTTTAAGGGTGCTGTAACCCCCAAAGTACACTCCAGTCCAAACCAAAAAAAAAAATATCTTCTGTGTTTGTGAATTGTGTGCGCAGTAGCCGCACGTGCATCAACAAAGTAGTGCCAAGCGTGCGCCTGTGTCATAAGTAAAGGGCCAGCTGGCTTGACCGTTAAAGGGTGCTGTAACCCCCAAAGTAAACTCCAAACCAAAAAAAAAATATTTTCTGTGTTTGTGAATTGTGTGCGCAGTAGCCGCACGTGCATCAACAAAGTAGTGCCAAGCGTGCGCCTGTGTCATAAGTAAAGGGCCAGCTGGCTTGATCGTTAAAGGGTGCTGTAACCCCCAAAGTACACTCCAAACCCCCCAAAAAAATATTTTCTGTGTTTGTGAATTGTGTGCGCAGTAGCCGCACGTGCATCAACAAAGTAGTGCCAAGCGTGCGCCTGTGTCATAAGTAAAGGGCTGGCTGGCTTGACCGTTAAAGGGTGCTGTAACCCCCAAAGTACACTCCAGTCCAAACCAAAAAAAGAAATATTTTCTGTGTTTGTGAATTGTGTGCGCAGTAGCCGCACGTGCATCAACAAAGTAGTGCCAAGCGTGCGCCTGTGTCATAAGTAAAGGGCCGGCTGGTTTGACCGTTAAAGGGTGCTGTAACCCCCAAAGTAAACTCCAAACCAAAAAAATATATATTTTCTGTGTTTGTGAATTGTGTGTGCAGTAGCCGCACGTGCATCAAACAAAGTAGTGCCAAGCGTGCGCCTGTGTCATAAGTAAAGGGCCGGCTGGCTTGACCGTTAAAGGGTGCTGTAACCCCCAAAGTACACTCCAAACCAAATAACAAAATATTTTTCCTGTGTTTGTGAATTGTGTGCGCAGTAGCCGCGCGTGCATCAACAAAGTAGTGCCAAGCGTGCGCCTGTGTCATAAGTAAAGGGCCGGCTGGCTTGACCGTTAAAGGGTGCTGTAACCCCCAAAGTACACTCCAAACCAAAAAAAAAATATTTTCTGTGTTTGTGAATTGTGTGCGCAGTAGCCGCACGTGCATCATCAAAGTAGTGCCAAGCGTGCGCCTGTGTTATAAGTAAAGGGCCGGCTGGCTTGACCGTTAAAGGGTGCTGTAACCCCCAAACTCCAGTCCAAACCCCAAAAAAAAAATATTTTCTGTGTTTGTGAATTGTGTGCGCAGTAGCCGCACGTGCATCATCAAAGTAGTGCCAAGCGTGCGCCTGTGTTATAAGTAAAGGGCCGGCTGGCTTGACCGTTAAAGGGTGCTGTATCCCCCAAAGTACACTCCAAACCAAATAACAAAATATTTTTTCTGTGTTTGTGAATTGTGTGCGCAGTAGCCGCACATGCTTCAACAAAGTAGTGCCAAGCGTGCGCCTGTGTCATAAGTAAAGGGCTGGCTGGCTTGACCGTTAAAGGGTGCTGTAACCCCCAAAGTACACTCCAAACCAAATAACAAAATATTTTTTCTGTGTTTGTGAATTGTGTGCGCAGTAGCCGCACGTGCATCAACAAAGCAGTGCCAAGCGTGCGTCTGTGTCATAAGTAAAGGGCAGGCTGGCTTGACTGTTAAAGGGTGCTGTAACCCCCAAAGTACACTCCAAACCAAAAAAATATATATTTTCAGTGTTTGTGAATTGTGTGCGCAGTAGCCGCACGTGCATCATCAAAGTAGTGCCAAGCGTGCGCCTGTGTCATAAGTAAAGGGCCAGCTGGCTTGACCATTAAAGGGTGCTGTAACCCCCAAAGTACACTCCAAACCAAATAACAAAATATTTTTTCTGTGTTTGTGAATTGTGTGCGCAGCAGCCGCACGTGCATCATCAAAGTAGTGCCAAGCGAGCGCCTGTGTCATAAGTAAAGGGCCAGCTGGCTTGACAGTTTAAGGGTGCTGTAACCCCCAAAGTACACTCCAGTCCAAACCAAAAAAAAAAATATCTTCTGTGTTTGTGAATTGTGTGCGCAGTAGCCGCACGTGCATCAACAAAGTAGTGCCAAGCGTGCGCCTGTGTCATAAGTAAAGGGCCAGCTGGCTTGACTGTTAAAGGGTGCTGTAACCCCCAAAGTAAACTCCAAACCAAAAAAAAAATATTTTCTGTGTTTGTGAATTGTGTGCGCAGTAGCCGCACGTGCATCAACAAAGTAGTGCCAAGCGTGCGCCTGTGTCATAAGTAAAGGGCCAGCTGGATTGATCGTTAAAGGGTGCTGTAACCCCCAAAGTACACTCCAAACCCCCCAAAAAAATATTTTCTGTGTTTGTGAATTGTGTGCGCAGTAGCCGCACGTGCATCAACAAAGTAGTGCCAAGCGTGCGCCTGTGTCATAAGTAAAGGGCTGGCTGGCTTGACCGTTAAAGGGTGCTGTAACCCCCAAAGTACACTCCAGTCCAAACCAAAAAAAGAAATATTTTCTGTGTTTGTGAATTGTGTGCGCAGTAGCCGCACGTGCATCAACAAAGTAGTGCCAAGCGTGCGCCTGTGTCATAAGTAAAGGGCCGGCTGGTTTGACCGTTAAAGGGTGCTGTAACCCCCAAAGTAAACTCCAAACCAAAAAAATATATATTTTCTGTGTTTGTGAATTGTGTGTGCAGTAGCCGCACGTGCATCAAACAAAGTAGTGCCAAGCGTGCGCCTGTGTCATAAGTAAAGGGCCGGCTGGCTTGACCGTTAAAGGGTGCTGTAACCCCCAAAGTACACTCCAAACCAAATAACAAAATATTTTTCCTGTGTTTGTGAATTGTGTGCGCAGTAGCCGCGCGTGCATCAACAAAGTAGTGCCAAGCGTGCGCCTGTGTCATAAGTAAAGGGCCGGCTGGCTTGACCGTTAAAGGGTGCTGTATCCCCCAAAGTACACTCCAAACCAAAAAAAAAATATTTTCTGTGTTTGTGAATTGTGTGCGCAGTAGCCGCACGTGCATCATCAAAGTAGTGCCAAGCGTGCGCCTGTGTTATAAGTAAAGGGCCGGCTGGCTTGACCATTAAAGGGTGCTGTATCCCCCAAAGTACACTCCAAACCAAATAACAAAATATTTTTTCAGTGTTTGTGAATTGTGTGCGCAGTAGCCGCACGTGCATCAACAAAGCAGTGCCAAGCGTGCGTCTGTGTCATAAGTAAAGGGCCGGCTGGCTTGACCGTTAAAGGGTGCTGTAACCCCCAAAGTACACTCCAAACCAAAAAAAATATATATTTTCAGTGTTTGTGAATTGTGTGCGCAGTAGCCGCACGTGCATCATCAAAGTAGTGCCAAGCGTGCGCCTGTGTCATAAGTAAAGGGCCAGCTGGCTTGACCATTAAAGGGTGCTGTAACCCCCAAAGTACACTCCAAACCAAATAACAAAATATTTTTTCTGTGTTTGTGAATTGTGTGCGCAGTAGCAGCACGTGCATCAACAAATTAGTGCCAAGCGTGCGCCTGTGTCATAAGTAAAGGGCTGGCTGTCTTGACCGTTAAAGGGTGCTGTAACCCCCAAAGTGCTCTCCAGTCCAAACCAAAAAAAAAAATATCTTCTGTGTTTGTGAATTGTGTGCGCAGTAGCCACACGCGCATCAATAAAGTAGTGCCAAGCGTGCGCCTGTGTCATAAGAAAAGGGCCAGCTGGCTTGACCGTTAAAGGGTGCTGTAACCCCCAAAGTAAACTCCAAACCAAAAAAAAAATATTTTCTGTGTTTGTGAATTGTGTGCGCTGTAGCCGCACGTGCATCATCAAAGTAGTGCCAAGCGTGCGCCTGTGTCATAAGTAAAGGGCCAGCTGGCTTGACCGTTAAAGGGTGCTGTAACCCCCAAAGTACGCTCCAAACCAAATAACAAAATATTTTTTTTGTGTTTGTGAATTGTGTGCGCTGTAGCCGCACGTGCATCAACAAAGTAGTGCCAAGCGTGCGCCTGTGTCATAAGTAAAGGGCTGGCTGGCTTGACCGTTAAAGGGTGCTGTAAACCCCAAAGTAAACTCCAAACCAAAAAAATTTATATTTTCTGTGTTTGTGAATTGTGTGCGCAGTAGCCACACATGCATCAACAAAGTAGTGCCAAGCGTGCGCCTGTGTCATAAGTAAAGGGCCAGCTGGCTTGACCGTTAAAGGGTGCTGTAAACTCCAAAGTACACTCCAAACCAAAAAAATATACATTTTCTGTGTTTGTGATTTGTGTGCGCAGCAGCCGCACGTGCATCATCAAAGTAGTGCCAAGCGAGCGCCTGGGTCATAAGTAAAGGGCCGGCTGGCTTGACAGTTTAAGGGTGCTGTAACCCCCAAAGTACACTCCAGTCCAAACCAAAAAAAAAAATATTTTCTGTGTTTGTGAATTGTGTGCGCAGTAGCCGCACGTGCATCAACAAAGTAGTGCCAAGCGTGCGCCTGTGTCATAAGTAAAGGGCCAGCTGGCTTGACCGTTAAAGGGTGCTGTAACCCCCAAAGTAAACTCCAAACCAAAAAAAAAATATTTTCTGTGTTTGTGAATTGTGTGCGCAGTAGCCGCACGTGCATCAACAAAGTAGTGCCAAGCGTGCGCCTGTGTCATAAGTAAAGGGCCAGCTGGCTTGATCGTTAAAGGGTGCTGTAATCCCCAAAGTACACTCCAAACCCCAAAAAAAAATATTTTCTGTGTTTGTGAATTGTGTGCGCAGTAGCCGCACGTGCATCAACAAAGTAGTGCCAAGCGTGCGCCTGTGTCATAAGTAAAGGGCTGGCTGGCTTGACCGTTAAAGGGTGCTGTAACCCCCAAAGTACACTCCAGTCCAAACCAAAAAAAGAAATATTTTCTGTGTTTGTGAATTGTGTGCGCAGTAGCCGCACGTGCATCAACAAAGTAGTGCCAAGCGTGCGCCTGTGTCATAAGTAAAGGGCCGGCTGGTTTGACCGTTAAAGGGTGCTGTAACCCCCAAAGTAAACTCCAAACCAAAAAAATATATATTTTCTGTGTTTGTGAATTGTGTGCGCAGTAGCCGCAAGTGCATCAAACAAAGTAGTGCCAAGCGTGCGCCTGTGTCATAAGTAAAGGACCAGCTGGCTTGACCGTTAAAGGGTGCTTTAACCCCCAAAGTACACTCCAAACCAAATAACAAAATATTTTTCCTGTGTTTGTGAATTGTGTGCGCAGTAGCCGCGCGTGCATCAACAAAGTAGTGCCAAGCGTGCGCCTGTGTCATAAGTAAAGGGCCGGCTGGCTTGACCGTTAAAGGGTGCTGTAACCCCCAAAGTACACTCCAAACCAAAAAAAAAATATTTTCTGTGTTTGTGAATTGTGTGCGCAGTAGCCGCACGTGCATCATCAAAGGAGTGCCAAGCGTGCGCCTGTGTTATAAGTAAAGGGCCGGCTGGCTTGACCGTTAAAGGGTGCTGTATCCCCCAAAGTTCACTCCAAACCAAATAACAAAATATTTTTTCTGTGTTTGTGAATTGTGTGCGCAGTAGCCGCACATGCTTCAACAAAGTAGTGCCAAGCGTGCGCCTGTGTCATAAGTAAAGGGCTGGCTGGCTTGACCGTTAAAGGGTGCTGTAACCCCCAAAGTACACTCCAAACCAAATAACAAAATATTTTTTCTGTGTTTGTGAATTGTGTGCGCAGTAGCCGCACGTGCATCAACAAAGCAGTGCCAAGCGTGCGTCTGTGTCATAAGTAAAGGGCAGGCTGGCTTGACTGTTAAAGGGTGCTGTAACCCCCAAAGTACACTCCAAACCAAAAAAATATATATTTTCAGTGTTTGTGAATTGTGTGCGCAGTAGCCGCACGTGCATCATCAAAGTAGTGCCAAGCGTGCGCCTGTGTCATAAGTAAAGGGCCAGCTGACTTGACCATTAAAGGGTGCTGTAACCCCCAAAGTACACTCCAAACCAAATAACAAAATATTTTTTCTGTGTTTGTGAATTGTGTGCGCAGTAGCCGCACGTGCATCAACAAAGTAGTGCCAAGCGTGCGCCTGTGTCATAAGTAAAGGGCCGGCTGGCTTGACCATTAAAGGGTGCTGTAACCCCCAAAGTACACTCCAAACCAAAAAAAAAATATTTTCTGTGTTTGTGAATTGTGTGCGCAGTAGCCGCACGTGCATCAACAAATTAGTGCCAAGCGTGCGCCTGTGTCATAAGTAAAGGGCTGGCTGTCTTGACCGTTAAAGGGTGCTGTAACCCCCAAAGTGCTCTCCAGTCCAAACCAAAAAAAAAAATATCTTCTGTGTTTGTGAATTGTGTGCGCAGTAGCCACACGCGCATCAATAAAGTAGTGCCAAGCGTGCGCCTGTGTCATAAGAAAAGGGCCAGCTGGCTTGACCGTTAAAGGGTGCTGTAACCCCCAAAGTAAACTCCAAACCAAAAAAAAAATATTTTCTGTGTTTGTGAATTGTGTGCGCTGTAGCCGCACGTGCATCATCAAAGTAGTGCCAAGCGTGCGCCTGTGTCATAAGTAAAGGGCCAGCTGGCTTGACCGTTAAAGGGTGCTGTAACCCCCAAAGTACGCTCCAAACCAAATAACAAAATATTTTTTCTGTGTTTGTGAATTGTGTGCGCTGTAGCCGCACGTGCATCAACAAAGTAGTGCCAAGCGTGCGCCTGTGTCATAAGTAAAGGGCCAGCTGGCTTGACCGTTAAAGGGTGCTGTAAACCCCAAAGTACACTCCAAACCAAAAAAATATATATTTTCTGTGTTTGTGATTTGTGTGCGCAGCAGCCGCAGGTGCATCATCAAAGTAGTGCCAAGCGAGCGCCTGTGTCATAAGTAAAGGGCCGGCTGGCTTGACAGTTTAAGGGTGCTGTAACCCCCAAAGTACACTCCAGTCCAAACCAAAAAAAAAAATATTTTCTGTGTTTGTGAATTGTGTGCGCAGTAGCCGCACGTGCATCAACAAAGTAGTGCCAAGCGTGCGCCTGTGTCATAAGTAAAGGGCCAGCTGGCTTGACCGTTAAAGGGTGCTGTAACACCCAAAGTAAACTCCAAACCAAAAAAAAAATATTTTCTGTGTTTGTGAATTGTGTGCGCAGTAGCCGCACGTGCATCAACAAAGTAGTGCCAAGCGTGCGCCTGTGTCATAAGTAAAGGGCCAGCTGGCTTGACCGTTAAAGGGTGCTGTAACCCCCAAAGTACACTCCAAACCCAAAAAAAAAATATTTTCTGTGTTTGTGAATTGTGTGCGCAGTAGCCGCACGTGCATCAACAAAGTAGTGCCAAGCGTGCGCCTGTGTCATAAGTAAAGGGCTGGCTGGCTTGACCGTTAAAGGGTGCTGTAACCCCCAAAGTACACTCCAGTCCAAACCAAAAAAAGAAATATTTTCTGTGTTTGTGAATTGTGTGCGCAGTAGCCGCACGTGCATCAACAAAGTAGTGCCAAGCGTGCGCCTGTGTCATAAGTAAAGGGCCGGCTGGTTTGACCGTTAAAGGGTGCTGTAACCCCCAAAGTAAACTCCAAACCAAAAAAATATATATTTTCTGTGTTTGTGAATTGTGTGCGCAGTAGCCGCAAGTGCATCAAACAAAGTAGTGCCAAGCGTGCGCCTGTGTCATAAGTAAAGGGCCAGCTGGCTTGACCGTTAAAGGGTGCTGTAACCCCCAAAGTACACTCCAAACCAAATAACAAAATATTTTTCCTGTGTTTGTGAATTGTGTGCGCAGTAGCCGCGCGTGCATCAACAAAGTAGTGCCAAGCGTGCGCCTGTGTCATAAGTAAAGGGTCGGCTGGCTTGACCATTAAAGGGTGCTGTAACCCCCAAAGTACACTCCAAACCAAAAAAAAAATATTTTCTGTGTTTGTGAATTGTGTGCGCAGTAGCCGCACTTGCATCATCAAAGTAGTGCCAAGCGTGCGCCTGTGTTATAAGTAAAGGGCCGGCTGGCTTGACCGTTAAAGGGTGCTGTATCCCCCAAAGTTCACTCCAAACCAAATAACAAAATATTTTTTCTGTGTTTGTGAATTGTGTGCGCAGTAGCCGCACATGCTTCAACAAAGTAGTGCCAAGCGTGCGCCTGTGTCATAAGTAAAGGGCTGGCTGGCTTGACCGTTAAAGGGTGCTGTAACCCCCAAAGTACACTCCAAACCAAATAACAAAATATTTTTTCTGTGTTTGTGAATTGTGTGCGCAGTAGCCGCACGTGCATCAACAAAGCAGTGCCAAGCGTGCGTCTGTGTCATAAGTAAAGGGCAGGCTGGCTTGACTGTTAAAGGGTGCTGTAACCCCCAAAGTACACTCCAAACCAAAAAAAAATATATTTTCAGTGTTTGTGAATTGTGTGCGCAGTAGCCGCACGAGCATCATCAAAGTAGTGCCAAGCGTGCGCCTGTGTCATAAGTAAAGGGCCAGCTGGCTTGACCATTAAAGGGTGCTGTAACCCCCAAAGTACACTCCAAACCAAATAACAAAATATTTTTTCTGTGTTTGTGAATTGTGTGCGCAGCAGCCGCACGTGCATCATCAAAGTAGTGCCAAGCGAGCGCCTGTGTCATAAGTAAAGGGCCAGCTGGCTTGACAGTTTAAGGGTGCTGTAACCCCCAAAGTACACTCCAGTCCAAACCAAAAAAAAAATATCTTCTGTGTTTGTGAATTGTGTGCGCAGTAGCCGCACGTGCATCAACAAAGTAGTGCCAAGCGTGCGCCTGTGTCATAAGTAAAGGGCCAGCTGGCTTGACCGTTAAAGGGTGCTGTAACCCCCAAAGTAAACTCCAAACCAAAAAAAAAATATTTTCTGTGTTTGTGAATTGTGTGCGCAGTAGCCGCACGTGCATCAACAAAGTAGTGCCAAGCGTGCGCCTGTGTCATAAGTAAAGGGCCAGCTGGCTTGATCGTTAAAGGATGCTGTAACCCCCAAAGTACACTCCAAACCCCAAAAAAAAATATTTTCTGTGTTTGTGAATTGTGTGCGCAGTAGCCGCACGTGCATCAACAAAGTAGTGCCAAGCGTGCGCCTGTGTCATAAGTAAAGGGCTTGCTGGCTTGACCGTTAAAGGGTGCTGTAACCCCCAAAGTACACTCCAGTCCAAACCAAAAAAAGAAATATTTTCTGTGTTTGTGAATTGTGTGCGCAGTAGCCGCACGTGCATCAACAAAGTAGTGCCAAGCGTGCGCCTGTGTCATAAGTAAAGGGCCGGCTGGATTGACCGTTAAAGGGTGCTGTAACCCCAAAGTAAACTCCAAACCAAAAAAATATATATTTTCTGTGTTTGTGAATTGTGTGTGCAGTAGCCGCACGTGCATCAAACAAAGTAGTGCCAAGCGTGCGCCTGTGTCATAAGTAAAGGGCTGGCTGGCTTGACCGTTAAAGGGTGCTGTAACCCCCAAAGTACACTCCAAACCAAATAACAAAATATTTTTCCCGTGTTTGTGAATTGTGTGCGCAGTAGCCGCGCGTGCATCAACAAAGTAGTGCCAAGCGTGCGCCTGTGTCATAAGTAAAGGGCCGGCTGGCTTGACCGTTAAAGGGTGCTGTAACCCCCAAAGTACACTCCAAACCAAAAAAAAAATATTTTCTGTGTTTGTGAATTGTGTGCGCAGTAGCCGCACGTGCATCATCAAAGTAGTGCCAAGCGTGCGCCTGTGTTATAAGTAAAGGGCCGGCTGGCTTGAACGTTAAAGGGTGCTGTATCCCCCAAAGTACACTCCAAACCAAATAACAAAATATTTTTTCTGTGTTTGTGAATTGTGTGCGCAGTAGCCGCACGTGCATCAACAAAGCAGTGCCAAGCGTGCGTCTGTGTCATAAGTAAAGGGCCGGCTGGCTTGACCGTTAAAGGGTGCTGTAACCCCCAAAGTACACTCCAAACCAAAAAAAATATATATTTTCAGTGTTTGTGAATTGTGTGCGCAGTAGCCGCACGTGCATCATCAAAGTAGTGCCAAGCGTGCGCCTGTGTCATAAGTAAAGGGCCAGCTGGCTTGACCATTAAAGGGTGCTGTAACCCCCAAAGTACACTCCAAACCAAATAACAAAATATTTTTTCTGTGTTTGTGAATTGTGTGCGCAGTAGCCGCACGTGCATCAACAAATTAGTGCCAAGCGTGCGCCTGTGTCATAAGTAAAGGGCTGGCTGTCTTGACCGTTAAAGGGTGCTGTAACCCCCAAAGTGCTCTCCAGTCCAAACCAAAAAAAAAAATATCTTCTGTGTTTGTGAATTGTGTGCGCAGTAGCCACACGCGCATCAATAAAGTAGTGCCAAGCGTGCGCCTGTGTCATAAGAAAAGGGCCAGCTGGCTTGACCGTTAAAGGGTGCTGTAACCCCCAAAGTAAACTCCAAACCAAAAAAAAAATATTTTCTGTGTTTGTGAATTGTGTGCGCTGTAGCCGCACGTGCATCATCAAAGTAGTGCCAAGCGTGCGCCTGTGTCATAAGTAAAGGGCCAGCTGGCTTGACCGTTAAAGGGTGCTGTAACCCCCAAAGTACGCTCCAAACCAAATAACAAAATATTTTTTCTGTGTTTGTGAATTCTGTGCGCTGTAGCCGCACGTGCATCAACAAAGTAGTGCCAAGCGTGCGCCTGTGTCATAAGTAAAGGGCCGGCTGGCTTGACCGTTAAAGGGTGCTGTAAACCCCAAAGTAAACTCCAAACCAAAAAAATTAATATTTTCTGTGTTTGTGAATTGTGTGCGCAGTAGCCGCACATGCATCAACAAAGTAGTGCCAAGCGTGCGCCTGTGTCATATGTAAAGGGCCAGCTGGCTTGACCGTTAAAGGGTGCTGTAAACCCCAAAGTACACTCCAAACCAAAAAAATATATATTTTCTGTGTTTGTGATTTGTGTGCGCAGCAGCCGCACGTGCATCATCAAAGTAGTGCCAAGCAAGCGCCTGTGTCATAAGTAAAGGGCCGGCTGGCTTGACAGTTTAAGGGTGCTGTAACCCCCAAAGTACACTCCAGTCCAAACCAAAAAAAAAATATTTTCTGTGTTTGTGAACTGTGTGCGCAGTAGCCGCACGTGCATCAACAAAGTAGTGCCAAGCGTGCGCCTGTGTCATAAGTAAAGGGCCAGCTGGCTTGACCGTTAAAGGGTGCTGTAACCCCCAAAGTAAACTCCAAACCAAAAAAAAAATATTTTCTGTGTTTGTGAATTGTGTGCGCAGTAGCCGCACGTGCATCAACAAAGTAGTGCCAAGCGTGCGCCTGTGTCATAAGTAAAGGGCCAGCTGGCTTGATCGTTAAAGGGTGCTGTAACCCCCAAAGTACACTCCAAACCCAAAAAAAAAATATTTTCTGTGTTTGTGAATTGTGTGCGCAGTAGCCGCAAGTGCATCAACAAAGTAGTGCCAAGCGTGCGCCTGTGTCATAAGTAAAGGGCTGGCTGGCTTGACCGTTAAAGGGTGCTGTAACCCCCAAAGTACACTCCAGTCCAAACCAAAAAAAGAAATATTTTCTGTGTTTGTGAATTGTGTGCGCAGTAGCCGCACGTGCATCAACAAAGTAGTGCCAAGCGTGCGCCTGTGTCATAAGTAAAGGGCCGGCTGGTTTGACCGTTAAAGGGTGCTGTAACCCCCAAAGTAAACTCCAAACCAAAAAAATATATATTTTCTGTGTTTGTGAATTGTGTGCGCAGTAGCCGCAAGTGCATCAAACAAAGTAGTGCCAAGCGTGCGCCTGTGTCATAAGTAAAGGGCCAGCTGGCTTGACCGTTAAAGGGTGCTGTAACCCCCAAAGTACACTCCAAACCAAATAAAAAAATATTTTTCCTGTGTTTGTGAATTGTGTGCGCAGTAGCCGCGCGTGCATCAACAAAGTAGTGCCAAGCGTGCGCCTGTGTCATAAGTAAAGGGCCGGCTGGCTTGACCGTTAAAGGGTGCTGTAACCCCCAAAGTACACTCCAAACCAAAAAAAAAATATTTTCTGTGTTTGTGAATTGTGTGCGCAGTAGCCGCACGTGCATCATCAAAGTAGTGCCAAGCGTGCGCCTGTCTTATAAGTAAAGGGCCGGCTGGCTTGACCGTTAAAGGGTGCTGTATCCCCCAAAGTTCACTCCAAACCAAATAACAAAATATTTTTTCTGTGTTTGTGAATTGTGTGCGCAGTAGCCGCACATGCTTCAACAAAGTAGTGCCAAGCGTGCGCCTGTGTCATAAGTAAAGGGCTGGCTGGCTTGACCGTTAAAGGGTGCTGTAACCCCCAAAGTACACTCCAAACCAAATAACAAAATATTTTTTCTGTGTTTGTGAATTGTGTGCGCAGTAGCCGCACGTGCATCAACAAAGCAGTGCCAAGCGTGCGTCTGTGTCATAAGTAAAGGGCAGGCTGGCTTGACTGTTAAAGGGTGCTGTAACCCCCAAAGTACACTCCAAACCAAAAAAATATATATTTTCAGTGTTTGTGAATTGTGTGCGCAGTAGCCGCACGTGCATCATCAAAGTAGTGCCAAGCGTGCGCCTGTGTCATAAGTAAAGGGCCAGCTGACTTGACCATTAAAGGGTGCTGTAACCCCCAAAGTACACTCCAAACCAAATAACAAAATATTTTTTCTGTGTTTGTGAATTGTGTGCGCAGTAGCCGCACGTGCATCAACAAAGTAGTGCCAAGCGTGCGCCTGTGTCATAAGTAAAGGGCCGGCTGGCTTGACCATTAAAGGGTGCTGTAACCCCCAAAGTACACTCCAAACCAAAAAAAAATATTTTCTGTGTTTGTGAATTGTGTGCGCAGTAGCCGCACGTGCATCAACAAATTAGTGCCAAGCGTGCGCCTGTGTCATAAGTAAAGGGCTGGCTGTCTTGACCGTTAAAGGGTGCTGTAACCCCCAAAGTGCTCTCCAGTCCAAACCAAAAAAAAAAATATCTTCTGTGTTTGTGAATTGTGTGCGCAGTAGCCACACGCGCATCAATAAAGTAGTGCCAAGCGTGCGCCTGTGTCATAAGAAAAGGGCCAGCTGGCTTGACCGTTAAAGGGTGCTGTAACCCCCAAAGTAAACTCCAAACCAAAAAAAAAATATTTTCTGTGTTTGTGAATTGTGTGCGCTGTAGCCGCACGTGCATCATCAAAGTAGTGCCAAGCGTGCGCCTGTGTCATAAGTAAAGGGCCAGCTGGCTTGACCATTAAAGGGTGCTGTAACCCCCAAAGTACGCTCCAAACCAAATAACAAAATATTTTTTCTGTGTTTGTGAATTGTGTGCGCTGTAGCCGCACGTGCATCAACAAAGTAGTGCCAAGCGTGCGCCTGTGTCATAAGTAAAGGGCCGGCTGGCTTGACCGTTAAAGGGTGCTGTAAACCCCAAAGTAAACTCCAAACCAAAAAAATTTATATTTTCTGTGTTTGTGAATTGTGTGCGCAGTAGCCGCACATGCATCAACAAAGTAGTGCCAAGCGTGCGCCTGTGTCATAACTAAAGGGCCAGCTGGCTTGACCGTTAAAGGGTGCTGTAAACCCCAAAGTACACTCCAAACCAAAAAAATATATATTTTCTGTGTTTGTGATTTGTGTGCGCAGCAGCCGCAGGTGCATCATCAAAGTAGTGCCAAGCGAGCGCCTGTGTCATAAGTAAAGGGCCGGCTGGCTTGACAGTTTAAGGGTGCTGTAACCCCCAAAGTACACTCCAGTCCAAACCAAAAAAAAAATATTTTCTGTGTTTGTGAATTGTGTGCGCAGTAGCCGCACGTGCATCAACAAAGTAGTGCCAAGCGTGCGCCTGTGTCATAAGTAAAGGGCCAGCTGGCTTGACCATTAAAGGGTGCTGTAACCCCCAAAGTAAACTCCAAACCAAAAAAAAAATATTTTCTGTGTTTGTGAATTGTGTGCGCAGTAGCCGCACGTGCATCAACAAAGTAGTGCCAAGCGTGTGCCTGTGTCATAAGTAAAGGGCCAGCTGGCTTGATCGTTAAAGGGTGCTGTAACCCCCAAAGTACACTCCAAACCCCCCAAAAAAATATTTTCTGTGTTTGTGAATTGTGTGCGCAGTAGCCGCACGTGCATCAACAAAGTAGTGCCAAGCGTGCGCCTGTGTCATAAGTAAAGGGCTGGCTGGCTTGACCGTTAAAGGGTGCTGTAACCCCCAAAGTACACTCCAGTCCAAACCAAAAAAAGAAATATTTTCTGTGTTTGTGAATTGTGTGCGCAGTAGCTGCACGTGCATCAACAAAGTAGTGCCAAGCGTGCGCCTGTGTCATAAGTAAAGGGCCGGCTGGTTTGACCGTTAAAGGGTGCTGTAACCCCCAAAGTAAACTCCAAACCAAAAAAATATATATTTTCTGTGTTTGTGAATTGTGTGCGCAGTAGCCGCAAGTGCATCAAACAAAGTAGTGCCAAGCGTGCGCCTGTGTCATAAGTAAAGGGCCAGCTGGCTTGACCGTTAAAGGGTGCTATAACCCCCAAAGTACACTCCAAACCAAATAACAAAATATTTTTCCTGTGTTTGTGAATTGTGTGCGCAGTAGCCGCGCGTGCATCAACAAAGTAGTGCCAAGCGTGCGCCTGTGTCATAAGTAAAGGGCCGGCTGGCTTGACCGTTAAAGGGTGCTGTAACCCCCAAAGTACACTCCAAACCAAAAAAAAAATATTTTCTGTGTTTGTGAATTGTGTGCGCAGTAGCCGCACGTGCATCATCAAAGTAGTGCCAAGCGTGCGCCTGTGTTATAAATAAAGGGCTGGCTGGCTTGACCGTTAAAGGGTGCTGTATCCCCCAAAGTTCACTCCAAACCAAATAACAAAATATTTTTTCTGTGTTTGTGAATTGTGTGCGCAGTAGCCGCACATGCTTCAACAAAGTAGTGCCAAGCGTGCGCCTGTGTCATAAGTAAAGGGCTGGCTGGCTTGACCGTTAAAGGGTGCTGTAACCCCCAAAGTACACTCCAAACCAAATAACAAAATATTTTTTCTGTGTTTGTGAATTGTGTGCGCAGTAGCCGCACGTGCATCAACAAAGCAGTGCCAAGCGTGCGTCTGTGTCATAAGTAAAGGGCAGGCTGGCTTGACTGTTAAAGGGTGCTGTAACCCCCAAAGTACACTCCAAACCAAAAAAATATATATTTTCAGTGTTTGTGAATTGTGTGCGCAGTAGCCGCACGTGCATCATCAAAGTAGTGCCAAGCGTGCGCCTGTGTCATAAGTAAAGGGCCAGCTGACTTGACCATTAAAGGGTGCTGTAACCGCCAAAGTACACTCCAAACCAAATAACAAAATATTTTTTCTGTGTTTGTGAATTGTGTGCGCAGCAGCCGCACGTGCATCATCAAAGTAGTGCCAAGCGAGCGCCTGTGTCATAAGTAAAGGGCCAGCTGGCTTGACAGTTTAAGGGTGCTGTAACCCCCAAAGTACACTCCAGTCCAAACAAAAAAAAAAAATATCTTCTGTGTTTGTGAATTGTGTGCGCAGTAGCCGCACGTGCATCAACAAAGTAGTGCCAAGCGTGCGCCTGTGTCATAAGTAAAGGGCCAGCTGGCTTGACCGTTAAAGGGTGCTGTAACCCCCAAAGTAAACTCCAAACCAAAAAAAAAATATTTTTTGTGTTTGTGAATTGTGTGCGCAGTAGCCGCACGTGCATCAACAAAGTAGTGCCAAGCGTGCGCCTGTGTCATAAGTAAAGGGCCAGCTGGCTTGATCGTTAAAGGGTGCTGTAACCCCCAAAGTACACTCCAAACCCCAAAAAAAAATATTTTCTGTGTTTGTGAATTGTGTGCGCAGTAGCCGCACGTGCATCAACAAAGTAGTGCCAAGCGTGCGCCTGTGTCATAAGTAAAGGGCTGGCTGGCTTGACCGTTAAAGGGTGCTGTAACCCCCAAAGTACACTCCAGTCCAAACCAAAAAAAGAAATATTTTCTGTGTTTGTGAATTGTGTGCGCAGTAGCCGCACGTGCATCAACAAAGTAGTGCCAAGCGTGCGCCTGTGTCATAAGTAAAGGGCCAGCTGGTTTGACCATTAAAGGGTGCTGTAACCCCCAAAGTAAACTCCAAACCAAAAAAATATATATTTTCTGTGTTTGTGAATTGTGTGTGCAGTAGCCGCACGTGCATCAAACAAAGTAGTGCCAAGCGTGCGCCTGTGTCATAAGTAAAGGGCCGGCTGGCTTGACCGTTAAAGGGTGCTGTAACCCCCAAAGTACACTCCAAACCAAATAACAAAATATTTTTCCTGTGTTTGTGAATTGTGTGCGCAGTAGCCGCGCGTGCATCAACAAAGTAGTGCCAAGCATGCGCCTGTGTCATAAGTAAAGGGCCGGCTGGCTTGACCGTTAAAGGGTGCTGTATCCCCCAAAGTACACTCCAAACCAAAAAAAAAATATTTTCTGTGTTTGTGAATTGTGTGCCCAGTAGCCGCACGGGCATCATCAAAGTAGTGCCAAGCGTGCGCCTGTGTTATAAGTAAAGGGCCGGCTGGCTTGACTGTTAAAGGGTGCTGTATCCCCCAAAGTACACTCCAAACCAAATAACAAAATATTTTTTCTGTGTTTGTGAATTGTGTGCGCAGTAGCCGCACATGCTTCAACAAAGTAGTGCCAAGCGTGCGCCTGTGTCATAAGTAAAGGGCTGGCTGGCTTGACCGTTAAAGGGTGCTGTAACCCCCAAAGTACACTCCAAACCAAATAACAAAATATTTTTTCTGTGTTTGTGAATTGTGTGCGCAGTAGCCGCACGTGCATCAACAAATTAGTGCCAAGCGTGCGCCTGTGTCATAAGTAAAGGGCTGGCTGTCTTGACCGTTAAAGGGTGCTGTAACCCCCAAAGTGCTCTCCAGTCCAAACCAAAAAAAAAAATATCTTCTGTGTTTGTGAATTGTGTGCGCAGTAGCCGCACGCGCATCAACAAAGTAGTGCCAAGCGTGCGCCTGTGTCATAAGAAAAGGGCCAGCTGGCTTGACCGTTAAAGGGTGCTGTAACCCCCAGAGTAAACTCGAAACCAAAAAAAAAATATTTTCTGTGTTTGTGAATTGTGTGCGCTGTAGCCGCACGTGCATCAACAAAGTAGTGCCAAGCGTGCGCCTGTGTCATAAGTAAAGGGCTGGCTGGCTTGACCGTTAAAGGGTGCTGTAACCCCCAAAGTACACTCCAGTCCAAACCAAAAAAAAAAATATCTTCTGTGTTTGTGAATTGTGTGCGCAGTAGCCGCACGTGCATCAACAAAGAAGTGCCAAGCGTGCGCCTGTGTCATAAGTAAAGGGCCAGCTGGCTTGACCGTTAAAGGGTGCTGTAACCCCCAAAGTACACTCCAAACCAAAAAAATTTATATTTTCTGAGTTTGTGAATTGTGTGCGTTGTAGCCGCACGTGAATTAACAAAGTAGTGCCAAGCGTGCGCCTGTGTCATAAGTAAAGGGCCGGCTGGCTTGACCGTTAAAGGGTGCTGTAACCTCCAAAGTACACTCCAAACCAAATAACAAAATATTTTTTCTGTGTTTGTGAATTGTGTGCGCTGTAGCCGCACGTGCATCATCAAAGTAGTGCCAAGCGTGCGCCTGTGTCATAAGTAAAGGGCTGGCTGGCTTGACCAATAATGGGTGCTGTAACCCCCACAGTACACTCCAGTCCAAACCAAAAAAAAAAATATCTTCTGTGTTTGTGAATTGTGTGCGCAGTAGCCGCACGCGCATCAACAAAGTAGTGCCAAGCGTGCGCCTGTGTCAAAAGTAAAGGGCCAGCTGGCTTGACCGTTAAAGGGTGCTCTAACCCCCAAAGTAAACTCCAAACCAAAAAAAAAATATTTTCTGTGTTTGTGAATTGTGTGCGCAGTAGCCGCACATGCATCAACAAAGTAGTGCCAAGCGTGAGCCTGTGTCTTAAGTAAAGGGCCAGCTGGCTTGACCGTTAAAGGGTGCTGTAACCCCCAAAGGACACTCCAGTCAAAACTAAAAAAAAAATTTTTTCTGTGTTTGTGAATTGTGTGCGCAGTAGCCGCACGTGCATCAAGAAAGTAGTGCCAAGCGTGCGACTGTGTCATAAGTAAAGGGCCAGCTGGCTTGATCGTTAAAGGGTGCTGTAACCCCCAAAGTACACTCCAAACCCAAAAAAAAAATATTTTCTGTGTTTGTGAATTGTGTGCGCAGTAGCCGCACGTGCATCAACAAAGTAGTGCCAAGCGTGCGCCTGTGTAATAAGTAAAGGGCCAGCTGGCTTGACCGTTAAAGGGTGCTGTAAACCCCAAAGTACACTCCAAACCAAATAACAAAATATATTTTCTGTGTTTGTGAATTGTGTGCGCAGTAGCCGCACGTGCATCAACAAAGTAGTGCCAAGCGTGCGCATGTGTCATAAGTAAAGGGCCAGCTGGCTTGACCGTTAAAGGGTGCTGTAACCCCCAAAGTACACTCCAAACCAAAAAAATAAATATTTTCTGAGTTTGTGAATTGTGTGCGTAGTAGCCGCACGTTCATTAACAAAGTAGTGCCAAGCGTGCGCCTGTGTCATAAGTAAAGGGCCGGCTGGCTTGACCGGTAAAGGGTGCTGTAACTCCCAAAGTACACTCCAAACCAAATAACAAAATATTTTTTCTGTGTTTGTGAATTGTGTGCGCTGTAGCCGCACGTGCATCATCAAAGTAGTGCCAAGCGTGCGCCTGTGTCATAAGTAAAGGGCCGGCTGGCTTGACCGTTAAAGGGTGCTGTAAACCCCAAAGTAAACTCCAAACCAAAAAAATATATATTTTCTGTGTTTGTGAATTGTGTGCGCAGTAGCCGCACATGCATCAACAAAGTAGTGCCAAGCGTGCGCCTGTGTCATAAGTAAAGGGCCAGCTGGCTTGACCGTTAAAGGGTGCTGTAAACCCCAAAGTACACTCCAAACCAAATAACAAAATATATTTTCTGTGTTTGTGAATTGTGTGCGCAGTAGCCGCACGTGCATCAACAAAGTAGTGCCAAGCGTGCGCATGTGTCATAAGTAAAGGGCCAGCTGGCTTGACCGTTAAAGGGTGCTGTAACCCCCAAAGTACACTCCAAACCAAAAAAATAAATATTTTCTGAGTTTGTGAATTGTGTGCGTAGTAGCCGCACGTTCATTAACAAAGTAGTGCCAAGCGTGCGCCTGTGTCATAAGTAAAGGGCCGGCTGGCTTGACCGGTAAAGGGTGCTGTAACTCCCAAAGTACACTCCAAACCAAATAACAAAATATTTTTTCTGTGTTTGTGAATTGTGTGCGCTGTAGCCGCACGTGCATCATCAAAGTAGTGCCAAGCGTGCGCCTGTGTCATAAGTAAAGGGCTGGCTGGCTTGACCGTTAAAGGGTGCTGTAACCCCCAAAGTACACTCCAGTCCAAACCAAAAAAAAAATATCTTCTGTGTTTGTGAATTGTGTGCGCAGTAGCCGCACGGGCATCAAACAAAGTAGTGCCAAGCATGCGCCTGTGTCATAAGTAAAGGGCTGGCTGGCTTGACTGTTAAAGGGTGCTGTAAACCCAAAAGTACACTCCAAACCAAATAACAAAATATATTTTCTGTGTTTGTGAATTGTGTGCGCAGTAGCCGCACGTGCATCAACAAAGTAGTGCCAAGCGTGCGCATGTGTCATAAGTAAAGGGCCAGCTGGCTTGACCGTTAAAGGGTGCTGTAACCCCCAAAGTAAACTCCAAACCAAAAAAATATATATTTTCTGTGTTTGTGAATTGTGTGCGCAGTAGCCGCACGTGCATCAAACAAAGTAGTGCCAAGCATGCGCCTGTGTCATAAGTAAAGGGCTGGCTGGCTTGACTGTTAAAGGGTGCTGTAACCCCCAAAGTACACTCCAAACCAAATAACAAAATATTTTTCCTGTGTTTGTGAATTGTGTGCGCAGTAGCCGCAAGTGCATCAACAAAGTAGTGCCAAGCGTGCGCCTGTGTCATAAGTAAAGGGCCGGCTGGCTTGACCATTAATGGGTGCTGTAACCCCCAAGTACACTCCAAACCAAATAAAATAAATATTTTCTGAGTTTGTGAATTGTGGTGCGCAGTAGCCGCACAAGCATCAACAAAGTAGTGCCAAGCGTGCGCCTGTGTCATAAGTAAAGGGCCGGCTGGCTTGACCGTTAAAGTGTGCTGTAACCCCCAAAGTACAGTACAGTCTAAATCAAAAAAATATATATTTTCTGTGTTTGTGAATTGTGTGCGCAGAAGCCGCACGTGCATCAACAAAGTAGTGCCAAGCGTGCGCCTGTGTCATAAGTAAAGGGCCGGCTGGCTTGACCGTTAAAGGGTGCTGTAACCCCCAAAGTAAACTCCAAACCAAAAAAATATATATTTTCTGTGTTTGTGAATTGTGTGCGCAGTAGCCGCAGGTGCATCAACAAAGTAGTGCCAAGCGTGCGCCTGTGTCATAAGTAAAGGGCCGGCTGGCTTAACCATTAAAGGGTGCTGAAACCCCCAAAATACACTCCAAACCAAATAACAAAATATTTTTTCTGTGTTTGTGAATTGTGTGCGCAGTAGCCGCACATGCATCAACAAAGTAGTGCCAAGCGTGATCCTGTGTCATAAGTAAAGGTCCGGCTGGCTTGACCGTTAAAGGGTGCTGTAACCCCCAAAGTACACTCCAAACCAAATAACAAAATATTTTTTCTGTGTTTGTGAATTGTGTGCGCAGTAGCCGCACGTGCATCAACAAATTAGTGCCAAGCGTGCGCCTGTGTCATAAGTAAAGGGCTGGCTGTCTTGACCGTTAAAGGGTGCTGTAACCCCCAAAGTGCTCTCCAGTCCAAACCAAAAAAAAAATATCTTCTGTGTTTGTGAATTGTGTACGCAGTAGCCGCACGCGCATCAACAAAGTAGTGCCAAGCGTGCGCCTGTGTCATAAGAAAAGGGCCAGCTGGCTTGACCGTTAAAGGGTGCTGTAACCCCCAAAGTAAACTCCAAACCAAAAAAAAAATATTTTCTGTGTTTGTGAATTGTGTGCGCTGTAGCTGCACGTGCATCATCAAAGTAGTGCCAAGCGTGCGCCTGTGTCATAAGTAAAGGGCCAGCTGGCTTGACCATTAAAGTGTGCTGTAACCCCCAAAGTACACTCCAAACCAAATAACAAAATATTTTTTCTGTGTTTGTGAATTGTGTGCGCTGTAGCCGCACGCGCATCAACAAAGTAGTGCCAAGTGTGCGCCTGGGTCCTAAGTAAAGGGCCGGCTGGCTTGACCGTTAAAGGGTGCTGTAAACGCCAAAGTAAACTCCAAACCAAAAAAATATATATTTTCTGTGTTTGTGAATTGTGTGCGCAGTAGCCGCACATGCATTAACAAAGTAGTGCCAAGCGTGCGCCTGTGTCATAAGTAAAGGGCCGGCTGGCTTGACCGTTAAAGGGTGCTGTAAACCCCAAAGTACACTCCAAACCAAATAACAAAATATATTTTCTGTGTTTGTGAATTGTGTGCGCAGTAGCCGCACGTGCATCAACAAAGTAGTGCCAAGCGTGCGCATGTGTCATAAGTAAAGGGCCAGCTGGCTTGACCGTTAAAGGGTGCTGTAACCCCCAAAGTACACTCCAAACCAAAAAAATAAATATTTTCTGAGTTTGTGAATTGTGTGCGTAGTAGCCGCACGTTCATTAACAAAGTAGTGCCAAGCGTGCGCCTGTGTCATAAGTAAAGGGCCGGCTGGCTTGACTGTTAAAGGGTGCTGTAAACCCCAAAGTACACTCCAAACCAAATAACAAAATATATTTTCTGTGTTTGTGAATTGTGTGCGCAGTAGCCGCACGTGCATCAACAAAGTAGTGCCAAGCGTGCGCATGTGTCATAAGTAAAGGGCCAGCTGGCTTGACCGTTAAAGGGTGCTGTAACCCCCAAAGTACACTCCAAACCAAAAAAATAAATATTTTCTGAGTTTGTGAATTGTGTGCGTAGTAGCCGCACGTTCATTAACAAAGTAGTGCCAAGCGTGCGCCTGTGTCATAAGTAAAGGGCCGGCTGGCTTGACCGGTAAAGGGTGCTGTAACTCCCAAAGTACACTCCAAACCAAATAACAAAATATTTTTTCTGTGTTTGTGAATTGTGTGCGCTGTAGCCGCACGTGCATCATCAAAGTAGTGCCAAGCGTGCGCCTGTGTCATAAGTAAAGGGCCGGCTGGCTTGACCGGTAAAGGGTGCTGTAACTCCCAAAGTACACTCCAAACCAAATAACAAAATATTTTTTCTGTGTTTGTGAATTGTGTGCGCAGTAGCCGCACGCGCATCAACAAAGTAGTGCCAAGCGTGCGCCTGTGTCATAAGTAAAGGGCCAGCTGGCTTGACCGTTAAAGGGTGCTGTAACCCCCAAAGTAAACTCCAAACCAAAAAAATATATATTTTCTGTGTTTGTGAATTGTGTGCGCAGTAGCCGCACATGCATCAACAAAGTAGTGCCAAGCGTGCGCCTGTGTCATAAGTAAAGGGCCGGCTGGCTTGACCGGTAAAGGGTGCTGTAACTCCCAAAGTACACTCCAAACCAAATAACAATATATTTTTTCTGTGTTTGTGAATTGTGTGCGCTGTAGCCGCACGTGCATCAACAAAGTAGTGCCAAGCGTGCGCCTGTGTCATAAGTAAAGGGCCAGCTGGCTTGATTGTTAAAGGGTGCTGTAACCCCCAAAGTACACTCCAAACCCCCCAAAAAAATATTTTCTGTGTTTGTGAATTGTGTGCGCAGTAGCCGCACGTGCATCAACAAAGTAGTGCCAAGCGTGCGCCTGTGTCATAAGTAAAGGGCTGGCTGGCTTGACTGTTAAAGGGTGCTGTAACCCCCAAAGTACACTCCAGTCCAAACCAAAAAAAAAAATATTTTCTGTGTTTGTGAATTGTGTGCGCAGTAGCTGCACGTGCATCAACAAAGTAGTGCCAAGCGTGCGCCTGTGTCATAAGTAAAGGGCCGGCTGGTTTGACCGTTAAAGGGTGCTGTAACCCCCAATGTAAACTCCAAACCAAAAAAATATATATTTTCTGTGTTTGTGAATTGTGTGCGCAGTAGCCGCACGTGCATCAAACAAAGTAGTGCCAAGCGTGCGCCTGTGTCATAAGTAAAGGGCCGGCTGGCTTGACCGTTAAAGGGTGCTGTAACCCCCAAAGTACACTCCAAACCAAATAACAAAATATTTTTCCTGTGTTTGTGAATTGTGTGCGCAGTAGCCGCACGTGCATCAACAAAGTAGTGCCAAGCATGCGCCTGTGTCATAAGTAAAGGGCCAGCTGGCTTGACCGTTAAAGGGTGCTGTAACCCCCAAAGTACACTCCAAACCAAAAAAAAAATATTTTCTGTGTTTGTGAATTGTGTGCGCAGTAGCCGCACGTGCATCATCAAAGTAGTGCCAAGCGTGCGCCTGTGTCATAAGTAAAGGGCCAGCTGGCTTGACCGTTAAAGGGTGCTGTATCCCCCAAAGTACACTCCAAACCAAATAACAAAATATTTTTTCTGTGTTTGTGAATTGTGTGCGCAGTAGCCGCACGTGCATCAACAAAGTAGTGCCAAGCGTGCGCTTGTGTCATAAGAAAAGGGCTGGCTGTCTTGACAGTTAAAGGGTGCTGTAACCCCCAAAGTACACTCCAGTCCAGACCAAAAAAAAAAAAATCTTCTGTGTTTGTGAATTGTGTGCGCAGTAGCCGCACGTGCATCAACAAAGTAGTGCCAAGCGTGCGCCTGTGTCATAAGTAAAGGGCAAGCTGGCTTGACCATTAGAGGGTGCTGTAACCCCCAAAGTACACTCCAAACCAAAAAAATAAATATTTTCTGAGTTTGTGAATTGTGTGCGCAGTAGCCGCACGTGCATCAACAAAGTAGTGCCAAGCGTGCGCCTGTGTCATAAGTAAAGGGCCAGCTGGCTTGACCGTTAAAGGGTGCTGTAACCCCCAAAGTACAGTACAGTCTAAACCAAAAAAATATATATTTTCTGTGTTTGTGAATTGTGTGCGCAGTAGCCGCACGTGCATTAACAAAGTAGTGCCAAGCGTGCGCCTGTGTCATAAGTAAAGGGCCAGCTGGCTTGACAGTTAAAGTGTGCTGTAACCCCCAAAGTAAACTCCAAACCAAAAAAATATATATTTTCTGTGTTTGTGAATTGTGTGCGCAGTAGCCGCACGTGCATCAACAAAGTAGTGCCAAGCGTGCGCCTGTGTCATAAGTAAAGGGCCGGCTGGCTTGACCGTTAAAGGGTGCTGTAACCCCCAAAGTACACTCCAAACCAAATAACAAAATATTTTTCCTGTGCTTGTGAATTGTGTGCGTAGTAGCCGCATGTGCATCAACAAAGTAGTGCCAAGCGTGCGCCTGTGTCATAAGTAAAGGGCCGGCTGGCTTGACCATTAAAGGGTGCTGTAACCCCCAAAGTACACTCCAAACCAAAAAAATAAATATTTTCTGAGTTTGTGAATTGTGTGCGCAGTAGCCGCACGTGCATCAACAAAGTAGTGCCAAGCGTGCGCCTGTGTCATAAGTAAAGGGCCAGCTGGCTTGACCATTAAAGGGTGCTGTAACCCCCAAAGTACACTCCAAACAAAAAAAAATAATTTTTTCTGTGTTTGTGAATTGTGTGCGCAGTAGCAGCACGTGCATTAACAAAGTAGTGCCAAGCGTGCGCCTGTGTCATAAGTAAAGGGCCGGCTGGCTTGACCGTTAAAGGGTGCTGTAACCCCCAAAGTACACTACAGTCTAAACCAAAAAAAAATATATTTTCATGTGTTTGTGAATTGTGTGCGCAGTAGCCGCACATGCATCAACAAAGTAGTGCCAAGCGTGCGCCTGTGTCATAAGTAAAGGGCCAGCTGGCTTGACCATTAAAGGGTGCTGTAACCCCCAAAGTACACTCCAAACCAAATAACAAAATATTTTTTCTGTGTTTGTGAATTGTGTGCGCAGTAGCCGCACGTGCATCAACAAATTAGTGCCAAGCGTGCGCCTGTGTCATAAGTAAAGGGCTGGCTGTCTTGACCGTTAAAGGGTGCTGTAACCCCCAAAGTGCGCTCCAGTCCAAACCAAAAAAATATATATCTTCTGTGTTTGTGAATTGTGTGCGCAGTATCCGCACACACATCAACAAAGTAGTGCCAAGCGTGCGCCTGTGTCATAAGAAAAGGGCCAGCTGGCTTGACCGTTAAAGGGTGCTGTAACCCCCAAAGTAAACTCCAAACCAAAAAAATATATATTTTCTGTGTTTGTGAATTGTGTGCGCAGTAGCCGCACATGCATCAACAAAGCAGTGCCAAGCGTGCGCCCATGTCATAAGTAAAGGGCCGGCTGGCTTGACCGTTAAAGGGTGCTGTAACCCCCAAAGTACACTCCAAACCAAAAAAAAATATTTTCTGTGTTTGTGAATTGTGTGCGCTGTAGCCGCAATTGCATCAACAAAGTAGTGCCAAGCGTGCGCCTGTGTCATAAGTAAAGGGCCAGCTGGCTTGACAGTTAAAGGGTGCTGTAACCCCCAAAGTACACTCCAAACCAAATAACAAAATATTTTTTCTCTGTTTGTGAATTGTGTGCGCAGTAGCCGCACGTGCATCAACAAAGTAGTGCCAAGCGTGCGCCTGTGTCATAAGTAAAGGGCCAGCAGGCTTGACCGTTAAAGGGTGCTGTAACCCCCAAAGTACACTCCAAACAAAAAAAAAATATATTTTCTGAGTTTGTGAATTGTGTGCGTAGTAGCCGCATGTGCATTAACAAAGTAGTGCCAAGCGTGCGCCTGTGTCATAAGTAAAGGGCCGGCTGGCTTGACCATTAAAGGGTGCTGTAACCTCCAAAGTACACTCCAAACCAAATAACAAAATATTTTTTCTGTGTTTGTGAATTGTGTGCCATGTAGCCGCACGTGCATCATCAAAGTAGTGCCAAGCGTGCGCCTGTGTCATAAGTAAAGGGCTGGCTGGCTTGACCGTTAAAGGGTGCTGTAACACCCAAAGTACACTCCAGTCCAAACCAAAAAAAAAATATCTTCTGTGTTTGTGAATTGTGTGCGCAGTAGCCGCACGCGCATCAACAAAGTAGTGCCAAGCGTGCGCCTGTGTCATAAGTAAAGGGCCAGCTGGCTTGACCGTTAAAGGGTGCTGTAACCCCCAAAGTAAACTCCAAACCAAAAAAATATATATTTTCTGTGTTTGTGAATTGTGTGCGCTGTAGCCGCACATGCATCAACAAAGTAGTGCCAAGCGTGCGCCTGTGTCATAAGTAAAGGGCCGGCTGGCTTGACCGGTAAAGGGTGCTGTAACCCCCAAAGTACACTCCAAACCAAATAACAAAATATTTTTTCTGTGTTTGTGAATTGTGGGCGCAGTAGCCGCACGTGCATCAACAAAGTAGTGCCAAGCGTGCGCCTGTGTCATAAGTAAAGGGCCAGCTGGCTTGACCATTAGAGGGTGCTGTAACCCCCAAAGTACACTCCAAACCAAAAAAATAAATATTTTCTGAGTTTGTGAATTGTGTGCGCAGTAGCCGCACGTGCATCAACAAAGTAGTGCCAAGCGTGCGCCTGTGTCATAAGTAAAGGGCCAGCTGGCTTGACCGTTAAAGGGTGCTGTAACCCCCAAAGTAAACTCCAAACCAAAAAAATATATATTTTCTGTGTTTGTGAATTGTGTGCACAGTAGCCGCACGTGCATCAACAAAGTAGTGCCAAGCGTGCGCCTGTGTCATAAGTAAAGGGCCGGCTGGCTTGACCGTTAAAGGGTGCTGTAACCCCCAAAGTACACTCCAAACCAAAAAAATTAATATTTACTGAGTTTGTGAATTGTGTGCGCAGTAGCCGCACGTGCATCAACAAAGTAGTGCCAAGCGTGAGCCTGTGTCATAAGTAAAGGGCAAGCTGCCTTGACCGTTAAAGGGTGCTGTAACCCCCAAAGTACACTCCAAACAAAAAAAAATATTTTTTTCTGTGTTTGTGAATTGTGTGCGCAGTAGCAGCACGTGCATTAACAAAGTAGTGCCAAGCGTGCGCCTGTGTCATAAGTAAAGGGCCGGCTGGCTTGACCGTTAAAGGGTGCTGTAACCCCCAAAGTACACTACAGTCCAAACCAAAAAAAAAAATATTTTCTGTGTTTGTGAATTGTGTGCGCAGTAGCCGCACATGCATCAACAAAGTAGTGCCAAGCGTGCGCCTGTGTCATAAGTAAAGGGCTGGCTGGCTTGACCGTTAAAGGGTGCTGTAACCCCCAAAGTACACTCCAAACCAAATAACAAAATATTTTTTCTGTGTTTGTGAATTGTGTTCGCAGTAGCCGCAAGTACATCAAAAAAGTAGTGCCAAGCGTGCGCCTGTGTCATAAGACAAGGGCCAGCTGGATTGACTGTTAAAGGGTGCTGTAACCCCCAACGTACACTCCAAACCAAATAACAAAATATTTTTTCTGTGTTTGTGAATTGTGTGCGCAGTAGCTGCACGTGCATCAATAAAGTAGTGCCAAGCGTTCGTCTGTGTCATAAGTAAAGGCCAGCTGGCTTGACCGTTAAAGGGTGCTGTAACCCCCAAAGTACACTCCAAACAAAAAAAAAAAATATTTTCAGTGTTTGTGAATTGTGTGCGCAGTAGCCGCACGTGCATCATCAAAGTAGTGCCAAGCGTGCGCCTGTGTCATAAGTAAAGGGCCAGCTGGCTTGACCGTTAAAGGGTGCTGTAACCCCCAAAGTACACTCCAAACCAAATAACAAAATATTTTATCTGTGTTTGTGAATTGTGTGCGCAGTAGCTGGACGTGCATCAACAAATTAGTGCCAAGCGTGCACCTGTGTCATAAGTAAAGGGCTGGCTGTCTTGACCGTTAAAGGGTGCTGTAACCCCCAAAGTGCTCTCCAGTCCAAACCAAAAAAAAAAATATCTTCTGTGTTTGTGAATTGTGTGCGCAGTATCCGCACACGCATCAACAAAGTAGTGCCAAGCGTGCGCCTGTGTCATATGAAAAGGGCCAGCTGGCATGACCGTTAAAGGGTGCTGTAACCCCCAAAGTAAACTCCAAACCAAAAAAATATATATTTTCTGTGTTTGTGAATTGTGTGCGCAGTAGCTGCACATGCATCAACAAAGCAGTGCCAAGCGTGCGCCCGTGTCATAAGTAAAGGGCCGGCTGGCTTGACTGTTAAAGGGTGCTGTAACCCCCAAAGTACACTCCAAACCAAAAAAAAAATATTTTCTGTGTTTGTGAATTGTGTGCGCTGTAGCCGCACGTGCATCATCAAAGTAGTGCCAAGCGTGCGCCTGTGTCATAAGTAAAGGGCCGGCTGGCTTGACCGTTAAAGGGTGCTGTAACCCCCAAAGTACACTCCAGTCAAAACCAAAAAAAAAAATATCTTCTGTGTTTGTGAATTGTGTGCGCAGTAGCCGCACATGCATCAACAAAGCAGTGCCAAGCGTGCGCCCGTGTCATAAGTAAAGGGCCGGCTGGCTTGACCGTTAAAGGGTGCTGTAAACCCCAAAGTAAACTCCAAACCAAAAAAAAAATATTTTCTGTGTTTGTGAATTGTGTGCGCTGTAGCTGCACGTGCATCATCAAAGTAGTGCCAAGCGTGCGCCTGTGTCATAAGTAAAGGGCCGGCTGGCTTGACCTTTAAAGGGTGCTGTAACCCCCAAAGTACACTCCAAACCAAATAACAAAATATTTTTTCTGTGTTTGTGAATTGTGTGCGCTGTAGCCGCACGCGCATCAACAAAGTAGTGCCAAGTGTGCGCCTGTGTCCTAAGTAAAGGGCCGGCTGGCTTGACCGTTAAAGGGTGCTGTAAACCCCAAAGTAAACTCCAAACCAAAAAAATATATATTTTCTGTGTTTGTGAATTGTGTGCGCAGTAGCCGCACATGCATCAACAAAGTAGTGCCAAGCGTGCGCCTGTGTCATAAGTAAAGGGCCAGCTGGCTTGACCGTTAAAGGGTGCTGTAAACCCCAAAGTACACTCCAAACAAAATAACAAAATATATTTTCTGTGTTTGTGAATTGTGTGCGCAGTAGCCGCACGTGCATCAACAAAGTAGTGCCAAGCGTGCGCATGTGTCATAAGTAAAGGGCCAGCTGGCTTGACCGTTAAAGGGTGCTGTAACCCCCAAAGTACACTCCAAACCAAAAAAATAAATATTTTCTGAGTTTGTGAATTGTGTGCGTAGTAGCCGCACGTTCATTAACAAAGTAGTGCCAAGCGTGCGCCTGTGTCATAAGTAAAGGGCCGGCTGGCTTGACCGGTAAAGGGTGCTGTAACTCCCAAAGTACACTCCAAACCAAATAACAAAATATTTTTTCTGTGTTTGTGAATTGTGTGCGCTGTAGCCGCACGTGCATCATCAAAGTAGTGCCAAGCGTGCGCCTGTGTCATAAGTAAAGGGCTGGCTGGCTTGACCGTTAAATGGTGCTGTAACCCCCAAAGTACACTCCAGTCCAAACCAAAAAAAAAAATATCTTCTGTGTTTGTGAATTGTGTGCGCAGTAGCCGCACGCGCATCAACAAAGTAGTGCCAAGCGTGCGCCTGTGTCATAAGTAAAGGGCCAGCTGGCTTGACCGTTAAAGGGTGCTGTAACCCCCAAAGTAAACTCCAAACCAAAAAAATATATATTTTCTGTGTTTGTGAATTGTGTGCGCAGTAGCCGCACATGCATCAACAAAGTAGTGCCAAGCGTGCGCCTGTGTCATAAGTAAAGGGCCGGCTGGCTTGACCGGTAAAGGGTGCTGTAACTCCCA
The DNA here is from genome assembly GCA_031769625.1 of Taudactylus pleione. Lineage (NCBI taxonomy): Eukaryota > Metazoa > Chordata > Amphibia > Anura > Myobatrachidae > Taudactylus > Taudactylus pleione. The sequence goes on along the minus strand of JAUIMM010001511.1, from coordinate 12,364 downwards.
AAGTACACTCCAAACCAAATAACAAAATATTTTTTCTGTGTTTGTGAATTGTGGGCGCAGTAGCCGCACGTGCATCAACAAAGTAGTGCCAAGCGTGCGCCTGTGTCATAAGTAAAGGGCCAGCTGGCTTGACAGTTTAAGGGTGCTGTAACCCCCAAAGTACACTCCAGACCAAACCAAAAAAAAAAAAATCTTCTGTGTTTGTGAATTTTGTGCGTTGTAGCCGCACGTGCATCAACAAAGTAGTGCCAAGCGTGCGCCTGTGTCATAAGTAAAGGGCCAGCTGGCTTGATCGTTAAAGGGTGCTGTAACCCCCAAAGTACACTCCAAACCCCCAAAAAAAATATTTTCTGTGTTTGTGAATTGTGTGCACAGTAGCCGCACGTGCATCAACAAAGTAGTGCCAAGCGTGCGCCTGTGTCATAAGTAAAGGGCTGGCTGGCTTGACTGTTAAAGGGTGCTGTAACCCCCAAAGTACACTCCAGTCCAAACCAAAAAAAAAAATATTTTCTGTGTTTGTGAATTGTGTGCGCAGTAGCTGCACGTGCATCAACAAAGTAGTGCCAAGCGTGCGCCTGTGTCATAAGTAAAGGGCCGGCTGGTTTGACCGTTAAAGGGTGCTGTAACCCCCAAAGTAAACTCCAAACCAAAAAAATATATATTTTCTGTGTTTGTGAATTGTGTGCGCAGTAGCCGCACGTGCATCAAACAAAGTAGTGCCAAGCGTGCGCCTGTGTCATAAGTAAAGGGCCGGCTGGCTTGACCGTTAAAGGGTGCTGTAACCCCCAAAGTACACTCCAAACCAAATAACAAAATATTTTTCCTGTGTTTGTGAATTGTGTGCGCAGTAGCCGCACGTGCATCAACAAAGTAGTGCCAAGCGTGCGCCTGTGTCATAAGTAAAGGGCCGGCTGGCTTGACCATTAAAGGGTGCTGTAACCCCCAAAGTACACTCCAAACCAAAAAAAAAATATTTTCTGTGTTTGTGAATTGTGTGCGCAGTAGCGGCACGTGCATCATCAAAGTAGTGCCAAGCGTGCGCCTGTATCATAAGTAAAGGGCCAGCTGGCTTGACCGTTAAAGGGTGCTGTATCCCCCAAAGTACACTCCAAACCAAATAACAAAATATTTTTTCTGTGTTTGTGAATTGTGTGCGCAGTAGCCGCACGTGCATCAACAAAGTAGTGCCAAGCGTGCGCTTGTGTCATAAGAAAAGGGCTGGCTGTCTTGACAGTTAAAGGGTGCTGTAACCCCCAAAGTACACTCCAGTCCAGACCAAAAAAAAAAAAATCTTCTGTGTTTGTGAATTGTGTGCGCAGTAGCCGCACATGCATCAACAAAGTAGTGCCAAGCGTGCGCCTGTGTCATAAGTAAAGGGCCAGCTGGCTTGACCATTAGAGGGTGCTGTAACCCCCAAAGTACACTCCAAACCAAAAAAATAAATATTTTCTGAGTTTGTGAATTGTGTGCGCAGTAGCCGCACGTGCATCAACAAAGTAGTGCCAAGCGTGCGCCTGTGTCATAAGTAAAGGGCCGGCTGGCTTGACCGTTAAAGGGTGCTGTAACCCCCAAAGTACAGTACAGTCTAAACCAAAAAAATATATATTTTCTGTGTTTGTGAATTGTGTGCGCAGTAGCCGCACGTGCATCAACAAAGTAGTGCCAAGCGTGCACCTGTGTCATAAGTAAAGGGCCGGCTGGCTTGACAGTTAAAGTGTGCTGTAACCCCCAAAGTAAACTCCAAACCAAAAAAATATATATTTTCTGTGTTTGTGAATTGTGTGCGCAGTAGCCGCACGTGCATCAACAAAGTAGTGCCAAGCGTGCGCCTGTGTCATAAGTAAAGGGCCGGCTGGCTTGACCATTAAAGGGTGCTGTAACCCCCAAAGTACACTCCAAACCAAATAACAAAATATTTTTCCTGTGCTTGTGAATTGTGTGCGCAGTAGCCGCACGTGCATCAACAAAGTAGTGCCAAGCGTGCGCCTGTGTCATAAGTAAAGGGCCGGCTGGCTTGACCATTAAAGGGTGCTGTAACCCCCAAAGTACACTCCAAACCAAAAAAATAAATATTTTCTGAGTTTGTGAATTGTGTGCGCAGTAGCCGCACGTGCATCAACAAAGTAGTGCCAAGCGTGCGCCTGTGTCATAAGTAAAGGGCCAGCTGGCTTGACCATTAAAGGGTGCTGTAACCCCCAAAGTACACTCCAACAAAAAAAAATAATTTTTTCTGTGTTTGTGAATTGTGTGCGCAGTAGCAGCACGTGCATTAACAAAGTAGTGCCAAGCGTGCGCCTGTGTCATAAGTAAAGGGCCGGCTGGCTTGACCGTTAAAGGGTGCTGTAACCCCCAAAGTACACTACAGTCCAAACCAAAAAAATATATATTTTCATGTGTTTGTGAATTGTGTGCGCAGTAGCCGCACATGCATCAACAAAGTAGTGCCAAGCGTGCGCCTGTGTCATAAGTAAAGGGCTGGCTGGCTTGACCATTAAAGGGTGCTGTAACCCCCAAAGTACACTCCAAACCAAATAACAAAATATTTTTTCTGTGTTTGTGAATTGTGTTCGCAGTAGCCGCAAGTACATCAAAAAAGTAGTGCCAAGCGTGCGCCTGTGTCATAAGACAAGGGCCAGCTGGCTTGACTGTTAAAGGGTGCTGTAACCCCCAACGTACACTCCAAACCAAATAACTAAATATTTTTTCTGTGTTTGTGAATTGTGTGCGCAGTAGCTGCACGTGCATCAATAAAGTAGTGCCAAGCGTGCGTCTGTGTCATAAGTAAAGGCCGGCTGGCTTGACCGTTAAAGGGTGCTGTAACCCCCAAAGTACACTCCAAACAAAAAAAAATATATTTTCAGTGTTTGTGAATTGTGTGCGCAGTAGCCGCACGTGCATCATCAAAGTAGTGCCAAGCGTGCGCCTGTGTCATAAGTAAAGGGCCAGCTGGCTTGACCGTTAAAGGGTGCTGTAACCCCCAAAGTACACTCCAAACCAAATAACAAAATATTTTTTCTGTGTTTGTGAATTGTGTGCGCAGTAGCCGCACGTGCATCAACAAATTAGTGCCAAGCGTGCGCCTGTGTCATAAGTAAAGGGCTGGCTGTCTTGACCGTTAAAGGGTGCTGTAACCCCCAAAGTGCGCTCCAGTCCAAACCAAAAAAATATATATCTTCTGTGTTTGTGAATTGTGTGCGCAGTATCCGCACACACATCAACAAAGTAGTGCCAAGCGTGCGCCTGTGTCATAAGAAAAGGGCCAGCTGGCTTGACCATTAAAGGGTGCTGTAACCCCCAAAGTAAACTCCAAACCAAAAAAATATATATTTTCTGTGTTTGTGAATTGTGTGCGCAGTAGCCGCACATGCATCAACAAAGCAGTGCCAAGCGTGCGCCCATGTCATAAGTAAAGGGCCGGCTGGCTTGACCGTTAAAGGGTGCTGTAACCCCTAAAGTACACTCCAAACCAAAAAAAAAATATTTTCTGTGTTTGTGAATTGTGTGCGCTGTAGCCGCAATTGCATCAACAAAGTAGTGCCAAGCGTGCGCCTGTGTCATAAGTAAAGGTCCAGCTGGCTTGACCGTTAAAGGGTGCTTTAACCCCCAAAGTACACTCCAAACCAAATAACAAAATATTTTTTCTGTGTTTGTGAATTGTGTGCGCAGTAGCCGCACGTGCATCAACATAGTAGTGCCAAGCGTGCGCCTGTGTCATAAGTAAAGGGCCAGCTGGCTTGACCGTTAAAGGGTGCTGTAACCCCCAAAGTACACTCCAAACAAAAAAAAAAAAATATTTTCTGAGTTTGTGAATTGTGTGCGTAGTAGCCGCACGTGCATTAACAAAGTAGTGCCAAGCGTGCGCCTGTGTCATAAGTAAAGGGCCGGCTGGCTTGACCATTAAAGGGTGCTGTAACCTCCAAAGTACACTCCAAACCAAATAACAAAATATTTTTTCTGTGTTTGTGAATTGTGTGCGCTGTAGCCGCACGTGCATCATCAAAGTAGTGCCAAGCGTGCGCCTGTGTCATAAGTAAAGGGCTGGCTGGCTTGACCGTTAAAGGGTGCTGTAACACCCAAAGTACACTCCAGTCCAAACCAAAAAAAAAAATATCTTCTGTGTTTGTGAATTGTGTGCACAGTAGCCGCACGCGCATCAACAAAGTAGTGCCAAGCGTGCGCCTGTGTCATAAGTAAAGGGACAGCTGGCTTGACCGTTAAAGGGTGCTGTAACCCCCAAAGTAAACTCCAAACCAAAAAAATATATATTTTCTGTGTTTGTGAATTGTGTGCGCTGTAGCCGCACATGCATCAACAAAGTAGTGCCAAGCGTGCGCCTGTGTCATAAGTAAAGGGCCGGCTGGCTTGACCGGTAAAGGGTGCTGTAACCCCCAAAGTACACTCCAAACCAAATAACAAAATATTTTTTCTGTGTTTGTAAATTGTGGGCGCAGTAGCCGCACGTGCATCAACAAAGTAGTGCCAAGCGTGCGCCTGTGTCATAAGTAAAGGGCCAGCTGGCTTGACCATTAGAGGGTGCTGTAACCCCCAAAGTACACTCCAAACAAAAAAAATAAATATTTTCTGAGTTTGTGAATTGTGTGCGCAGTAGCCGCACGTGCATCAACAAAGTAGTGCCAAGCGTGCGCCTGTGTCATAAGTAAAGGGCCAGCTGGCTTGACCGTTAAAGGGTGCTGTAACCCCCAAAGTAAACTCCAAACCAAAAAAATATATATTTTCTGTGTTTGTGAATTGTGTGCACAGTAGCCGCACGTGCATCAACAAAGTAGTGCCAAGCGTGCGCATGTGTCATAAGTAAAGGGCCGGCTGGCTTGACCGTTAAAGGGTGCTGTAACCCCCAAAGTACACTCCAAACTAAATAACAAAATATTTTTCCTGTGCTTGTGAATTGTGTGCGCAGTAGCCGCACGTGCATCAACAAAGTAGTGCCAAGCGTGCGCCTGTGTCATAAGTAAAGGGCTGGCTGGCTTGACCGTTAAAGGGGGCTGTAACCCCCAAAGTACACTCCAAACCAAAAAAATTAATATTTACTGAGTTTGTGAATTGTGTGCGCAGTAGCCGCACGTGCATCAACAAAGTAGTGCCAAGCGTGAGCCTGTGTCATAAGTAAAGGGCCAGCTGGCTTGACCGTTAAAGGGTGCTGTAACCCCCAAAGTACACTCCAAACCAAAAAAAAAATATTTTCTGTGTTTGTGAATTGTGTGCGCTGTAGCCGCACGTGCATCATCAAAGTAGTGCCAAGCGTGCGCCTGTGTCATAAGTAAAGGGCCGGCTGGCTTGACCGTTAAAGGGTGCTGTAACCCCCAAAGTACACTCCAGTCAAAACCAAAAAAAAAAATATCTTCTGTGTTTGTGAATTGTGTGCGCAGTAGCCGCACATGCATCAACAAAGCAGTGCCAAGCGTGCGCCTGTGTCATAAGTAAAGGGCCGGCTGGCTTGACCGTTAAAGGGTGCTGTAACCCCCAAAGTACACTCCAAACCAAAAAAAAAATATTTTCTGTGTTTGTGAATTGTGTGCGCTGTAGCCGCAATTGCATCAACAAAGTAGTGCCAAGCGTGCGCCTGTGTCATAAGTAAAGGGCCAGCTGGCTTGACCGTTAAAGGGTGCTGTAACCCCCAAAGTACACTCCAAACCAAATAACAAAATATATTTTCTGTGTTTGTGAATTGTGTGCGCAGTAGCCGCACGTGCATCAACAAAGTAGTGCCAAGCGTGCGCCTGTGTCATAAGTAAAGGGCCAGCTGGCTTGACCGTTAAAGGGTGCTGTAACCCCCAAAGTACACTCCAAACCAAAAAAATAATTTTTTCTGTGTTTGTGAATTGTGTGCGCAGTAGCAGCACGTGCATTAACAAAGTAGTGCCAAGCGTGCGCCTGTGTCATAAGTAAAGGGCCGGCTGGCTTGACCGTTAAAGGGTGCTGTAACCCCCAAAGTACACTACAGTCCAAACCAAAAAAAAAAATATTTTCTGTGTTTGTGAATTGTGTGCGCAGTAGCCGCACATGCATCAACAAAGTAGTGCCAAGCGTGCGCCTGTGTCATAAGTAAAAGGCTGGCTGGCTTGACCGTTAAAGGGTGCTGTAACCCCCAAAGTACACTCCAAACCATATAACAAAATATTTTTTCTGTGTTTGTGAATTGTGTTCGCAGTAGCCGCAAGTACATCAAAAAAGTAGTGCCAAGCGTGCGCCTGTGTCATAAGACAAGGGCCAGCTGGCTTGACTGTTAAAGGGTGCTGTAACCACCAACGTACACTCCAAACCAAATAACAAAATATTTTTTCTGTGTTTGTGAATTGTGTGCGCAGTAGCTGCACGTGCATCAATAAAGTAGTGCCATGCGTGCGTCTGTGTCATAAGTAAAGGCCGGCTGGCTTGACCGTTAAAGGGTGCTGTAACCCCCAAAGTACACTCCAAACAAAAAAAAAATATTTTCAGTGTTTGTGAATTGTGTGCGCAGTAGCCGCACGTGCATCATCAAAGTAGTGCCAAGTGTGCGCCTGTGTCATAAGTAAAGGGCCAGCTGGCTTGACCGTTAAAGGGTGCTGTAACCCCCAAAGTACACTCCAAACCAAATAACAAAATATTTTTTCTGTGTTTGTGAATTGTGTGCGCAGTAGCCGCACGTGCATCAACAAAGTAGTGCCAAGCGTGCGCCTGTGTCATAAGTAAAGGGCTGGCTGTCTTGACCGTTAAAGGGTGCTGTAACCCCCAAAGTGCTCTCCAGTCCAAACCAAAAAAATATATATCTTCTGTGTTTGTGAATTGTGTGCGCAGTATCCGCACACACATCAACAAAATAGTGCCAAGCGTGCGCCTGTGTCATAAGAAAAGGGCCAGCTGGCTTGACCGTTAAAGGGTGCTGTAACCCCCAAAGTAAACTCCAAACCAAAAAAATATATATTTTCTGTGTTTGTGAATTGTGTGCGCAGTAGCCGCACATGCATCAACAAAGCAGTGCCAAGCGTGCGCCCGTGTCATAAGTAAAGGGCCGGCTGGCTTGACCGTTAAAGGGTGCTGTAACCCCCAAAGTTCACTAAAAAACCAAAAAAAAAATATTTTCTGTGTTTCTGAATTTTGTGCGCTGTAGCCGCACGTGCATCATCAAAGTAGTGCCAAGCGTGCGCCTGTGTCATAAGTAAAGGGCCAGCTGGCTTGACCATTAAAGGGTGCTGTAACCCCCAAAGTACACTCCAAACCAAAAAAATAATTTTTTCTGTGTTTGTGAATTGTGTGCGCAGTAGCAGCACGTGCATTAACAAAGTAGTGCCAAGCGTGCGCCTGTGTCATAAGTAAAGGGCCATCTGGCTTGACCGTTAAAGGGTGCTGTAACCCCCAAAGTACACTCCAAACAAAAAAAAATAATTTTTTCTGTGTTTGTGAATTGTGTGCGCAGTAGCAGCACGTGCATTAACAAAGTAGTGCCAAGCGTGCGCCTGTGTCATAAGTAAAGGGCCGGCTGGCTTGACCGTTAAAGGGTGCTGTAACCCCCAAAGTACACTCCAAACCAAATAACAAAATATTTTATCTGTGTTTGTGAATTGTGTGCGCAGTAGCTGCACGTGCATCAACAAATTAGTGCCAAGCGTGCGCCTGTGTCATAAGTAAAGGGCTGGCTGTCTTGACCGTTAAAGGGTGCTGTAACCCCCAAAGTGCTCTCCAGTCCAAACCAAAAAAAAAAATATCTTCTGTGTTTGTGAATTGTGTGCGCAGTATCCGCACACGCATCAACAAAGTAGTGCCAAGCGTGCGCCTGTGTCATATGAAAAGGGCCAGCTGGCTTGACCGTTAAAGGGTGCTGTAACCCCCAAAGTAAACTCCAAACCAAAAAAATATATATTTTCTGTGTTTGTGAATTGTGTGCGCAGTAGCCGCACATGCATCAACAAAGCAGTGCCAAGCGTGCGCCCGTGTCATAAGTAAAGGGCCGGCTGGCTTGACTGTTAAAGGGTGCTGTAACCCCCAAAGTAAACTCCAAACCAAAAAAAAAATATTTTCTGTGTTTGTGAATTGTGTGCGCTGTAGCTGCACGTGCATCATCAAAGTAGTGCGAAGCGTGCGCCTGTGTCATAAGTAAAGGGCCGGCTGGCTTGACCGTTAAAGGGTGCTGTAACCCCCAAAGTACACTCCAGTCCAAACCAAAAAAAAAAATATCTTCTGTGTTTGTGAATTGTGTGCGCAGTAGCCGCAGGTGCATCATCAAAGTAGTGCCAAGCGTGCGCCCGTGTCATAAGTAAAGGGCCAGCTGGCTTGACCGTTAAAGGGTGCTGTAACCCCAAAGTACACTCCAAACCAAAAAAAAAATATTTTCTGTGTTTGTGAATTGTGTGCGCTGTAGCCGCAATTGCATCAACAAAGTAGTGCCAAGCGTGCACCTGTGTCATAAGTAAAGGGCCAGCTGGCTTGACCGTTAAAGGGTGCTGTAACCCCCAAAGTACACTCCAAACCAAATAACAAAATATATTTTCTGTGTTTGTGAATTGTGTGCGCAGTAGCCGCACGTGCATCAACAAAGTAGTGCCAAGCGTGCGCCTGTGTCATAAGTAAAGGGCCAGCTGGCTTGACCGTTAAAGGGTGCTGTAACCCCCAAAGTACACTCCAAACCAAAAAAATATTTTTTTCTGTGTTTGTGAATTGTGTGCGCAGTAGCAGCACGTGCATTAACAAAGTAGTGCCAAGCATGCGCCTGTGTCATAAGTAAAGGGCCGGCTGGCTTGACCGTTAAAGGGTGCTGTAACCCCCAAAGTACACTACAGTCCAAACCAAAAAAAAAATATTTTCTGTGTTTGTGAATTGTGTGCGCAGTAGTCGCACATGCATCAACAAAGTACTGCCAAGCGTGCGCCTGTGTCATAAGTAAAGGGCTGGCTGGCTTGACCGTAAAAGGGTGCTGTAACCCCCAAAGTACACTCCAAACCAAATAACAAAATATTTTTTCTGTGTTTGTGAATTGTGTTCGCAGTAGCCGCAAGTACATCAAAAAAGTAGTGCCAAGCGTGCACCTGTGTCATAAGACAAGGGCCAGCTGGCTTGACTGTTAAAGGGTGCTGTAACCCCCAACGTACACTCCAAACCAAATAACAAAATATTTTTTCTGTGTTTGTGAATTGTGTGCGCAGTAGCTGCACGTGCATCAATAAAGTAGTGCCAAGCGTGCGTCTGTGTCATAAGTAAAGGCTGGCTGGCTTGACCGTTAAAGGGTGCTGTAACCCCCAAAGTACACTCCAAACCCCCAAAAAAAATATTTTCTGTGTTTGTGAATTGTGTGCACAGTAGCCGCACGTGCATCAACAAAGTAGTGCCAAGCGTGCGCCTGTGTCATAAGTAAAGGGCTGGCTGGCTTGACTGTTAAAGGGTGCTGTAACCCCCAAAGTACACTCCAGTCCAAACCAAAAAAAAAAATATTTTCTGTGTTTGTGAATTGTGTGCGCAGTAGCTGCACGTGCATCAACAAAGTAGTGCCAAGCGTGCGCCTGTGTCATAAGTAAAGGGCCGGCTGGTTTGACCGTTAAAGGGTGCTGTAACCCCCAAAGTAAACTCCAAACCAAAAAAATATATATTTTCTGTGTTTGTGAATTGTGTGCGCAGTAGCCGCACGTGCATCAAACAAAGTAGTGCCAAGCGTGCGCCTGTGTCATAAGTAAAGGGCCGGCTGGCTTGACCGTTAAAGGGTGCTGTAACCCCCAAAGTACACTCCAAACCAAATAACAAAATATTTTTCCTGTGTTTGTGAATTGTGTGCGCAGTAGCCGCACGTGCATCAACAAAGTAGTGCCAAGCGTGCGCCTGTGTCATAAGTAAAGGGCCGGCTGGCTTGACCATTAAAGGGTGCTGTAACCCCCAAAGTACACTCCAAACCAAAAAAAAAATATTTTCTGTGTTTGTGAATTGTGTGCGCAGTAGCGGCACGTGCATCATCAAAGTAGTGCCAAGCGTGCGCCTGTATCATAAGTAAAGGGCCAGCTGGCTTGACCGTTAAAGGGTGCTGTATCCCCCAAAGTACACTCCAAACCAAATAACAAAATATTTTTTCTGTGTTTGTGAATTGTGTGCGCAGTAGCCGCACGTGCATCAACAAAGTAGTGCCAAGCGTGCGCTTGTGTCATAAGAAAAGGGCTGGCTGTCTTGACAGTTAAAGGGTGCTGTAACCCCCAAAGTACACTCCAGTCCAGACCAAAAAAAAAAAATCTTCTGTGTTTGTGAATTGTGTGCGCAGTAGCCGCACATGCATCAACAAAGTAGTGCCAAGCGTGCGCCTGTGTCATAAGTAAAGGGCCAGCTGGCTTGACCATTAGAGGGTGCTGTAACCCCCAAAGTACACTCCAAACCAAAAAAATAAATATTTTCTGAGTTTGTGAATTGTGTGCGCAGTAGCCGCACGTGCATCAACAAAGTAGTGCCAAGCGTGCGCCTGTGTCATAAGTAAAGGGCCGGCTGGCTTGACCGTTAAAGGGTGCTGTAACCCCCAAAGTACAGTACAGTCTAAACCAAAAAAATATATATTTTCTGTGTTTGTGAATTGTGTGCGCAGTAGCCGCACGTGCATCAACAAAGTAGTGCCAAGCGTGCACCTGTGTCATAAGTAAAGGGCCGGCTGGCTTGACAGTTAAAGTGTGCTGTAACCCCCAAAGTAAACTCCAAACCAAAAAAATATATATTTTCTGTGTTTGTGAATTGTGTGCGCAGTAGCCGCACGTGCATCAACAAAGTAGTGCCAAGCGTGCGCCTGTGTCATAAGTAAAGGGCCGGCTGGCTTGACCATTAAAGGGTGCTGTAACCCCCAAAGTACACTCCAAACCAAATAACAAAATATTTTTCCTGTGCTTGTGAATTGTGTGCGCAGTAGCCGCACGTGCATCAACAAAGTAGTGCCAAGCGTGCGCCTGTGTCATAAGTAAAGGGCCGGCTGGCTTGACCATTAAAGGGTGCTGTAACCCCCAAAGTACACTCCAAACCAAAAAAATAAATATTTTCTGAGTTTGTGAATTGTGTGCGCAGTAGCCGCACGTGCATCAACAAAGTAGTGCCAAGCGTGCGCCTGTGTCATAAGTAAAGGGCTGGCTGTCTTGACCGTTAAAGGGTGCTGTAACCCCCAAAGTGCGCTCCAGTCCAAACCAAAAAAATATATATCTTCTGTGTTTGTGAATTGTGTGCGCAGTATCCGCACACACATCAACAAAGTAGTGCCAAGCGTGCGCCTGTGTCATAAGAAAAGGGCCAGCTGGCTTGACCATTAAAGGGTGCTGTAACCCCCAAAGTAAACTCCAAACCAAAAAAATATATATTTTCTGTGTTTGTGAATTGTGTGCGCAGTAGCCGCACATGCATCAACAAAGCAGTGCCAAGCGTGCGCCCATGTCATAAGTAAAGGGCCGGCTGGCTTGACCGTTAAAGGGTGCTGTAACCCCTAAAGTACACTCCAAACCAAAAAAAAAATATTTTCTGTGTTTGTGAATTGTGTGCGCTGTAGCCGCAATTGCATCAACAAAGTAGTGCCAAGCGTGCGCCTGTGTCATAAGTAAAGGTCCAGCTGGCTTGACCGTTAAAGGGTGCTTTAACCCCCAAAGTACACTCCAAACCAAATAACAAAATATTTTTTCTGTGTTTGTGAATTGTGTGCGCAGTAGCCGCACGTGCATCAACATAGTAGTGCCAAGCGTGCGCCTGTGTCATAAGTAAAGGGCCAGCTGGCTTGACCGTTAAAGGGTGCTGTAACCCCCAAAGTACACTCCAAACAAAAAAAAAAAAATATTTTCTGAGTTTGTGAATTGTGTGCGTAGTAGCCGCACGTGCATTAACAAAGTAGTGCCAAGCGTGCGCCTGTGTCATAAGTAAAGGGCCGGCTGGCTTGACCATTAAAGGGTGCTGTAACCTCCAAAGTACACTCCAAACCAAATAACAAAATATTTTTTCTGTGTTTGTGAATTGTGTGCGCTGTAGCCGCACGTGCATCATCAAAGTAGTGCCAAGCGTGCGCCTGTGTCATAAGTAAAGGGCTGGCTGGCTTGACCGTTAAAGGGTGCTGTAACACCCAAAGTACACTCCAGTCCAAACCAAAAAAAAAAAATATCTTCTGTGTTTGTGAATTGTGTGCACAGTAGCCGCACGCGCATCAACAAAGTAGTGCCAAGCGTGCGCCTGTGTCATAAGTAAAGGGACAGCTGGCTTGACCGTTAAAGGGTGCTGTAACCCCCAAAGTAAACTCCAAACCAAAAAAATATATATTTTCTGTGTTTGTGAATTGTGTGCGCTGTAGCCGCACATGCATCAACAAAGTAGTGCCAAGCGTGCGCCTGTGTCATAAGTAAAGGGCCGGCTGGCTTGACCGGTAAAGGGTGCTGTAACC